>JAQPZY010001622.1:3755000-4067500 GCA_029931535.1 Margaritifera margaritifera
CCCACGACACAACATGTTTATCAGGCTGTAGTACACTCTTTGCATCGGAAAATCCAGTTTTAAATAAAACTCTTCTATTACAAACACTACTACTACTGTTGTTGCTGCTTCTTTGGCTGCGGCTGATGCTCTTCCATTTTCTCCTCATTCTCCTTCTCATTCTACTAATACTACCAGTAAAGAATGCATCGACGCCTCGCATAATTAATTGTTTTACTCCTCACCAACTCGTTCTGTTTGAGATAATTGGTTGATACTTTTGGAGATCTGGTTCAGGGGAATCTCAGTCTAGTTGCAAAATATATTAGAAAATGGCCTATTTATAGATAACACGCACAGTGTGTGTGTGTTTGTGTGTGTGTGTCGGAGAGAGAGAGAGAGAGAGAGAGAGAGAGAGAGAGAGAGAGAGAGAGAGAGAGAGAGAGAGAGAGAGAGAGAGAGAGAGATCATGCTTACTAATTATTAAATGAGTATGTTAAGCAATATTTTTTAACAAATTTATTTTATATTATAATTTTCAAGCGAAAATTTATTTATTACTCATGTTCATGATTTTCCTTTTTTTTCTTTCTTTTTTCAGGCTAACAGCAAGATAACGAAAAGGCTTGGGAGAAATAACTACTTGCCAATATTTTTCATTGGCACATCAGTTTGCGTGGATCACATATGTAATTATAATATTTGTATTTCTTTAGGCAATCACTGAAAGCTAGACATGACCTTGATACATCAGGTAGAACTGACTTTGCGCTTACAAAAGTTGGCGAATTCGTGTAAAATGTTGTATAACATTTGAGAGAGCTGAATTTAAAAAAACGCAAAATCAGCGTGACCGTGTCTATGTCTCTTATCTTAAAGCTTATAGTAGTAGTAGTAGCAGCAGCAGCAGCAGCAGCAGTATTGGCTGTTTAATTCACTTATTTCAGAGTATTTTAGTAGCATTTCAGTGCATACAAAATGCGAGGTTTTGAATGTGAGCTTAAACTACAGCGCTTCAAACGCCATCAGGTAGTATTTAAAAAATATACATTCCTGCGAAACGTTTCGCAAATTATTAAAAAAAAATATATATATATATATATTGTTCTTTTACAGTATACAAATGGCAAGTTTTAATGACGGAAACACTTTGCCGACCTCAGTAAGTAAGTAGGTAAGACCTGACACAGGCCTTTGTAACTCTATCATTATAATAAGAAAATGTTAGAATATCTGAGAAAAAAACGAAGACAAAAAAAAAAACAAAAAACAAAAAAAAACAAAAAAACAATACAGATATATATCATACTGATGATATATATCTGTATAGGATTCCCCCCCCCCGTTTTTTCTCAGATATTCTGACAGTTTCTTACTACAAATGACAGAGTTTCCAATGTCTGTGCCTGAAAAAGCAAACAAAAATTATAGATGTTCCTACTTTGGCGCGGCTTAGATACGGGTGTCCACCCACACAATCATAAATATCGGCACGACAAATATAATTGACATGCTATATTTCGTGCTTACCATATATATATGTATATGTATGTGTGTGTGTGTGTGTGTGTGTGTGTGTGTGTGTGTGTGTGTGTGTGTGTCGTTAGGTTAGATAATCACGTCTCCCGTTTGATGTTTCACTTGTTGAGCAGCGTATTAAGCATTGCCATAAGGGACATAACTCGTACGTGTGCACACTCTTCAAAATCGAAAGTAGACTTCCTTTGAAGCCCATTACTAGTATGTAAGTAAAACAAAATATATGTTAACATTTATGAATTCCAAGAAAAATGATACATAGAAAGAAATATTTTGAGGTAATCTTGTAACGGTTTTGATCTCCAAAATGATCGGCAAAGATTTTAAGTAGTTGATGAAATGTTGTCACTCGGATTTATTTTTTCCCTCTGGGTATTGCTTTGATTCAACATGACGCCTGCGTCAGCCGCCTGTGTGGTTCATTATCATCATCATCATCATCCTTAATTGCGTCCCTCAGAACTGAGTAGACTCGCAGTTGGATGTAGACTTTTTTGAGGCAAAAGTACCAAAATGTTGTTTCCACCACTATCAGTATCACTGTGTCAGTGATGTCAGAAAATAATAAAAACCGGCGAAGAACTTGTTACCCCAGTAGTTGATATATCATCAAGATTTTTTCGGAAGAAGTCCACGTTTATAAATCTCTTCAAGACTTTCCGTATGCTCTCTGGTAGACAGAGTTGTGATTACCAGGTTTTATACAGACTAATCCATATCCTCCATAGTTTTCCTAAATCTTAATATGAATAATGCTACTGTGTATTGATACTGAAGATATCAGAATGCATCATATGCTATTCTCCCAAACTGTAAAAGCTCACAGTATTTTTGACATGGTGAGATGTTTAAAAAAAATTGTCTAATTTTTACTTTCATCAAATACAGACAATATTTTAGGATCAACTATCTGCTACCTTGTCATTTGGACAAACTAGTTGATTGCTGATCTTGCCCACTGTCACCTGCCTCGAAGAAATTCTGGCTGTAAACACATTAGCACTTATTATCAGATGCTTATCTAACTTAAACACATTATTTTTTTAACTACAGACATGCATTTTCATTGACGTTTGTGAATTAACAAACATAGTATGCCAATTGGCACATATTGTAAGTTGGGACTTTACACTGCAAAAATGCTGGCACAGTACCAGAAAAAAAGCGAAGATATAAATCTTACTAATGATGTAGGGGTGGGATGCAAGATGGTAGATATGATAAACAGAGTTGGGAGCAGGGTGTCATGTACCTAGATCAGCACCAGCCTAGCTGGGACACTGATTTTACTTGGAGTTTATCAAAAATATATTTATAAACAATATATCACAATGACATGTCTCTGGAAATAAATGTGCATAATGATTTTACTTTCAAAATCACCTGCCTAGACTTCCTTACAAAGCTTCAAGTTGTTCTCCAAACACTTTTCAAAAATTATCTTGTGACATTACTGGTTATGTCAGAAGTCAACCATACAGCAACAAAATTCAATGGTGGATGGCATACATGCCATAACACGACATGTCATGCGAAAAACACGATTTTGGACTCCCAAACCCCCCGACACGGCCGTGTTTCGAAAAACACGATTTTCAGCAATCTTAGCAAAAAAAATATTTTCCCACACACAAAAAAACCCAGAAAAAAATGTACATTTCATCACAATGATATATGCCCGTAATCTGTGGTATGTATAAACAGTAAACAGTCTTGCTCAGAGCTCATTTTAAACTATCCTCGGGGCAGTTTATAGAGCTGTTTTAAACACAATTAAAAGGTAAAGTGGTCAGAGAAAAACAGACACCTTTCAGAGATTTACTGAATTGGCTCACAATAGCTTGGGTGATGTGTCAGGTCAAATCCTTTGAGCATGCTGAGGGAGAGCCCATTAGGCTTATTTGCATAGGTGAAGTACATTAAGTGGAACAACCCAATTTTTCTGAAGTTAAGTACATCAAACAGATGCATGTTGAAAAACAAATGTTATTACACATCACTGACTGCATTGAATGAGAACGTTGAAGCCATCTTTATTAAAGTTTGTGATCAGCGGCAACGTTTCTTTGAAGTTGGATTTTTACTCCATGTATAAAATTCAAAAAATGATTATTTCGGTTGGTTGAACAACAGCACCATTCAATCTCTAATGCAGTGTTGCACCTAGGATCCAAAGTTTAGGGGACACTGCGTGCCTTACCCTCCAGATTTGGTGGACACAACATTTTAAAGGGAAAAAGGAAAATTGTAGTACATAATGCACTAGAAGTGCTAAAAAAAATGAGATAATCTTATTTGCTTAGACAGTTTTGCCACCTTAACTTTCTCATATTTTCATTAGACATTACATGATTGCAATAAATGTATTTTGATGTTATCAAATAGACCTAACTCGTGAAAACATTAACATGTTTGAATATCTGGTTAACCTGAAATGAACTGCACCATGGAATTTTGATAATTTAAAAGTATTAAATCATTAATCAAATGACATATTGTGTATTTGCATAAAACAGTAACTTTTTTCATTAATTCTGCCTGAGAATAAATTAAATCTTCACTGCCGTAGGTTTGACTTTAACCTCGAAAATATGTTACAATATCGGCAGTCAAAGACTTTAGCAACTCGGCCGACTACCACAAACCTTGAATGTTTTAATTGGCAGATTCATTGTTTTGAAATGGATATTCATTACCATCATACAGCTTTTATCACTTTTAGCGACTTTGGCCATTGCTTGCGCCAACATAGACGTGGAAGCACGTTCACGTAGGAAAACTGTAGGCATATTTGTGAACACAAATATCACTTACATTATCATCAAACCAACTACAGTGTATAGTACTAAACTATTGAAAGCAACTTGGTGTATTTTTGTATTTAATGTATGTGAGGTTGTGACCATGTTTGTGGTGATGTTATTTGACAATGCTAAGTCTGCCATTTTTTTTTTGTAAGTATGTTACATGCTTCAGAGAAAACAGATTGTATTTTCTTTTATTCAGATTTGAATTTCCAGTAATTTGCTATAGGCTGATATGAAAAGATAGCTTATTCTCATTTGGATGATGTTGCTTTTGAGGGGTCATGTGCACTGACCCCCCTTGGGACCTCAAAACACACTTTTTGAGTCTCAAAAAAACCCCAACACTGTCTGGGAATCTGGCAAGTATGGGATGGTCTGCATGCATATGTTTATGGCACACATAGGAGTTCAATAGCCATGAGACTGATAGGTGGCAAGTTCAGGGAGGGTTTGCTAGCAGATAGTGAGTGTTTGGAATGATTTGATATAAAGTACTGATAAAAGAGGGATTTAAATTGTCATCTGTACACAAAGGTCAGTCCACTTAATTGAATTCAGTAGTTTCTTCCCACACAAAATCCAGAATATCTAAAGGGTGGAACATTCATCATTGAATTTGCTGCTGTACAATTGTTTTCCTCCATATGGCCATTGATGTTACAGAATAATAAAAGGTGGCATATGTCTATGGCTTCACTGTTGATACTGTGAAATGTGCTTAAAAGGAAAATTTAACTTCTAATGAAAAAGAAGCAAAAGCAAATTTTAAAAAATAAAGCATTTAGCATCTGACAGTTCTTTAAGCAAAATTTATAAGCATAATATAAATTGTATAGAAACTACCACTAAGTAAAAATATCAGTCAGCCCAATTTCATGATAATTAGCAGTTAGTGAAATGCATGAATCAGTGTAATCAAGGTGAGAACCAAGTAACATACTGTTTGTAACCTTGGTGCAATATGTTTTTGTTTTGATTTGTTACACTTGTTAAAAATATTTTTTATTTTTTGTTAAGGATATTGATATATGTCAGTACATATGTTTAGTGCATAACTCAGTAGATGAGAACATTATTACCTTAGTGTTATGCTGCCATTCATTACAAAAGAGGTTGCTCTTTTTGGATTTTTCTTACAAAGATGTAAGGCAGTATGATCGCAATATTTATTACTATTTGATTTTATCTATTTTGTATGCAATCACTGCTTTAATTTTCTACAATGAATAATATATTTGATTTCATCAATTTATATATAGAAATTGACTTTGATTATTAATGTTTTGTTCATATTGTATACCCTATAGCCATCCTAAAAGGGGAGATCTGAACTCTGTTGAAGGGATTGACTGCTTTACCATAACCATGTCTTTCTTTGGGAGTAGCAGATCAAGCAAAGCAGTGGCAGTTCCACTTGACAAAATAAAAAAGCTGCAGAAATCACTTCAAGTGGGAGAGGTAAATATGTACTACAGCTTCACTCACATCAGCATTACCTATGTAAGTAATGCTAATGACAAAGCTCAAGACTGATATTAATAGTTTATTTACAGTTTAATTGATACTTAGTGAAGACAAAAATTTTCATTCTTGAATGTTCCCCATTACAAATCTAAATTAAAGTTTTTTGTGAAAAGTAAAGTTTTTATTCAGTGGCAAAAGATGCACTTGGAAGTAGATACACAGTCTACACTTGTGATAACACCGACATTTGTCATCAAACAAAATGGCATTATAGCAAGGTTGGCAGTGTAACAAGGTTCTGAATTTACCAATCATCAACAAAAAAAAAGAATAGATGGATAGATAGACAGACAGTCAGATATATGGATTTGGCTTAGTCTTAGCAGGTATTAAGACACCCGTTGATCAATTGTCAGTTCCTACAGATCATTTGGATCAAAAGACCAATTACACATGCATGTGATTTGACACCTCTCTTTGATAAGCGTTACTAGCACATTTTGGAATGCTTGCATTTTATTGTAAACTGTATTTAGAAAAATAGTGACAAGATTTTAGGACTTATTTTGCTTGTTGGAGGAATACAAACTTTCATGTTAATCATCATAAAATCAACTGTTTTTTGGTGTCATGTACAGATATACTTTAATTTTCAAGTGATTATCATATGTGTACTATTCCAATGGCAACTTTACATAATGTTTTACATTGCTGCAGATGAGCTTGATTTTCACGAGATTGGCTGACAGAAATTAATAGATGCATCTAGTTGTTTGATAAAGAAAACAGAATGCCAAAGAAACTGAGAGATTTGTGATATGAATCATGGAATAGATCATTCACATGGGGTGAAAAATAAGAAAACAATGGAACATGATTAGCTTTTTGCACAGGTTACCGCAACTGTGGAAGGAAAAATGCAATTGCAACCCAAGGAAAACCAGATCCAGAACTTAAGGATTTTGATCCCAAACCGGCTGTGGAGAAATTTTGTAAAGTTTGTTTAAGAAAAAAGTTAAATTCAATGTAGTATGTGTGTTACATAAAGATGAAATGAAAAAAAGTGTATGGAATATGGTCATTTGTTTCTTCTTCAAGTGTCTGGGAAAATTTATTGATTTGAAATTAAATTAAACTAATTTTAAAAAATTAATATACAAAAGAAAGTGTAGTCTCTTCCTTGACTCATTCTAGCTGCACACAAAATTAAAGAATGGCAAGGTAAAGCCATTGAGAATTGTTATAGTTGTAACATCACAAACAATCACAATTATCACGGTTATCAACTGCCTTAATTTTTCATTCATTTATTATAATACTAAATATTTCACAATGAATGAGCAGTAGCAATCTGATGACATATATATTGATGACACAACATTACATTCATAATATTCTAATTTATTGCAAGGAAAAATTATTGAGACTGCAAGTTTTTTTGCTGGGACTGCAGCATTTTTCAAGGAAGCAGTCCTGGACTGTGACTTTCAAAATCCTGTGGAGAACTCTTTGGTAATACAAAACTGATACCCTGGCACCATTGTCTAAAACCCAGAGTTCCATAACCACAAGTGAAATGTACAGTAATCTCAAAATGTAAATGATTAAATATTGTCTGTATAACCACAATTAACCGTTAATAATTCACTTAAAGGATTTTCATGTTTATTTACAATTAATTTGATTTAAAGTCATTAAGCAAATCTTATTGTCATCGAGACATAAAAATCAGAATTAGAACAAAACAATTTTAAAATGTTATTTTTTGTGCTCACCTTCAAAGTAAAAGAGAGCTGTTGTAATACCCCTGGCATCAGTGTCAGCTTCTGTACAGATAAAAGTCAGGGCTGGACAAATTTGATAAAAGTCAGCAAGCTGGTAGGAAAATTGAGCTTTCTTTTGGAAGATTTGAGCTTGCCCAATAATTTGACCACACAATATCACAACAAAAGTAACAACAAATAAGGTCAAAATAAAATATGGGATGATTTTGTGACAATGTGTCACATTTATTTTACCAACAATAGTATATTTTGTTTTCTTTTTAGTAATATTTGCACATTAAAAACTTATGCCAATAATTAAAGTTAGCAAAAGAGATATATTTAATAGTACATGTAGATGTATGTATAGATGAGAAAAAAGGAAGGGTTTGAAGAGTAAAGACTGACAGATAGCTAATAGACTCATCTTTTGAACTACATCAACAATAATGAAAACTTCACTTCGAAATGAGAGTGGTTTTGTAATGATTTATTTATGTGCACACCTGAATGATTTGAGAGGACTTGTATTTGTCCAAGTGTAGGTATGTTACTATTCCTTCTGTAATTAATACTATGTAAACAGGTGATGATAAATACTGCTAGTGGATGGTAGATGTTTCAGTACATCATTGTGCTTTTAGATCAATCCACATGGCTAATCATGGGAGATGAGAGCTGTTTATCTCCAAACACAACTGTAACAAAAATCTCATGAGTTGTGTCATTAAAAGTTATCACCCAGTCACCTTGAAATCAGCAACATTCATCAAAACTAACTTTGACAAGCTGATATTTGGGAATCTGCAAGCATACCACATGTCATTGGACCAATAAGTAGATCAGGCAGTTCCATTGGTCAGCATAATGATATGGGAGGAGCCTAATCACCCACAGCCTGCAGCTATAGTAGGTTCGGACTTGAAGAAGGTTGGGAGGTCTGATATATACTTATAAATAGTTTGATTAAGATGTAACTGACAACATAAGTTGAATTATAACTATTTATTCCCTATTTATCAAAACTTGCCACAAATAGTTTCACATTATCATGTCTGTGTGAGAAAATGTGAGACTGATCTTGACATTGACTACAGGATGCCAGTGATAGATTTTGATAGTGTATTGTGAAATAAAGGATCAATAGATTAATTAAATTGTGGGAATTTATGTAACAAAAGCATGTCGTACATATCAACACTAAATAAAGGTGCTGATAAATATACTGTGACCATTCTCAGTTTTATTTTACTTTCCTATATGATGCTCTCAGTTTTATTTTACTTTCCTATATGATTTACTCTAGAACTGAAAATGTATGGGGGAATTTCCCCCTCCATTTGAAAACAATGGAGCATTTTTCTAACTACAGGAGGAATTTAATGAAGAAATAAATGTAGGGCTTGCAAAAATCAATGCACTGTTTTCATTCATTCAGTTGCACATTCTGTTTTTTTTCTTCCACATGATTTTTTATAAGTTAGTGCAAGTCCCACAGTCGTGTGTCATAGAATAGACCCTGGCTCATAGTGCGAGTCCCACAGTCGTGTGTCATAGAATAGACCCTGGCTCATAGTGCGAGTCCCACAGTCGTGTATCATAGAATAGACCCTGGCTCATAGTGCGAGTCCCACAGTCGTGTGTCATAGAATAGACCCTGGCTCATAGTGTGAGTCCAACAGTCGTGTGTCATAGAATAGACCCTGGCTCATAGTGCGAGTCCCACAGTCGTGTATCATAGAATAGACCCTGGCTCATAGTGCGAGTCCCACAGTCGTGTGTCATAGAATAGACCCTGGCTCATAGTGCGAGTCCCACAGTCGTGTATCATAGAATAGACCCTGGCTCATAGTGCGAGTCCCACAGTCGTGTGTCATAGAATAGACCCTGGCTCATAGTGTGAGTCCCACAGTCGTGTGTCATAGAATAGACCCTGGCTCATAGTGCGAGTCCCACAGTCGTGTATCATAGAATAGACCCTGGCTCATAGTGCGAGTCCCACAGTCGTGTATCATAGAATAGACCCTGGCTCATAGTGTGAGTCCCACAGTCGTGTATCATAGAATAGACCCTGGCTCATAGTGCGAGTCCCACAGTCGTGTATCATAGAATAGACCCTGGCTCATAGTGCGAGTCCCACAGTCGTGTATCATAGAATAGACCCTGGCTCATAGTGCGAGTCCCACAGTCGTGTATCATAGAATAGACCCTGGCTCATAGTGCGAGTCCCACAGTCGTGTATCATAGAATAGACCCTGGCTCATAGTGCGAGTCCCACAGTCGTGTATCATAGAATAGACCCTGGCTCATGGGCAACCACCTTTCAAACTTGAACTTATACCTGAGCCAAATTTGAGCTTGTTCCAGGTGTCAGGCAAGTGGATTTTACCAGCCCTGTAAAAGCATATACACATGTACAGCCTCACTGCATCTCAACCATTCTTTCTTTCTAGATCGTAGGTAACAGTTTGGAGTGTGTTTCATAGCACCTATCCCCTGGGGAGGGGCTAACTTTGCAGCTATATCAGTTGTACATTCTTGGTTAAGTTTTTTAGTTTAGCTTAGGTTTGTTACACACTGTATACATTCTGTTTTACCTGAAGTCATGGAACTTGATGAGGGCATGCATCATAATGAGTACTACATCCTCGTTAACAAAAGTAAGTCACAGTATCCCATATTTCATGGTTCAGTGACTTTGGTTAAATTTTGTGTTTTAAGTGTTTCTCAAGTTATGTTAATTTGATGTGAGAATCATCAAACTAGATGACTGAATGCATCTCTGTTAGTACCATGCCCATACAACAGAAAAAGTCACTGTGACCTATATTTCACATTTTACTGGCTTAGGTTAAGTTTTGCGTTTAGCTCCAGTGATCTCCCCAGACATTTTAGATAGCATCGGGGTAAGCGCATTAGTGTCATTAAATGTTTTAAAAAGTGCGAGTTAACATCATAAAAGGAAAACAAATTAATATCAATGAAATAAAAAAGAAGTGTATATATTTACATAGTATTCTTTATTTACCTAGGTTATTAACAAGGCTTAATGTCTGTCTTATTTGTTTCCTAATTTAAATAAATGATATTCTTCTTTTCGTCATATATACTGACTGCCACGTCAAAATTAAAGTCTTTTAAGGATTGTCCTTCAGTACTGATTGTCATCAGGTAGTTCAGTACCCTCTGTGTCAACCTGTTCCTTAAAACACTGTTAATTCTATTCATTGAGGAGAATGACCTTTCACAATCTGAAAAAATGGAACATACAATTTATTAATGGATGTACGAAAAAGAGACAAAACTACCTGAATCCTAATTAAGTGAATTAGCTAGGACAAATTCTTCAAGAGTCAAGACAGTGATGTGTTTTCAAATAATCATCACAGAATAAGATAATACATATTCCTTTCCATTAAGAACCATATATCAAAGTGTTTGCTATTGTTTAATTTCTTCACTGAATCAATGTCAGAGAGCTTAAATATTGTTTAGAAGTTTAAATTAAATTAAAAATTACTTTACTGAATAATTAGTAAGCATATGGATGAAACTATTTAAGTTATATTTATGA
Source organism: Margaritifera margaritifera (assembly GCA_029931535.1). Classification (NCBI taxonomy): domain Eukaryota; kingdom Metazoa; phylum Mollusca; class Bivalvia; order Unionida; family Margaritiferidae; genus Margaritifera; species Margaritifera margaritifera. The sequence goes on from JAQPZY010001622.1 coordinate 3,766,127, forward strand.
AGGAATACTTTTTATTTATATCTTTTCAAAAGAGGTAAAACTGGAAGATAAAGATTGTTCCATTTATTACTTTGATAGACAGAAGAGAGAAATGAGAAATTAATAGGGCAGCACCCACTTAAGTTAAGGTTTACTGACCAAATTATATTTCTCATGCTCAGAGTAAACTATGTAAACATAATAAGAACTCGTGAATAAAATGCAACTTTCATTCCTCGTCACAACTTAATAAGAACGACAACAATTGCAACTACAACTACTGGTTACTACTATTACAAAAATATATATTACAACACCCCCACCCCAGTAGATCTGAACCAAAATTTAGCAATATGGAAAACTTATCATCCGATCCAGCAATTTCTACCCAAGGGTATAACGTCTTCCATTCATTGTTAAATCCTGTCTTTTGTTTCTTGATCTCTTTCTTTGTGGAAATCATGCTGACAATATCAGAATTGGAATCACTGCCACTATTGGTGATGCCAATTTCTGATTTTTGTAACCAGGTGAACATCAGGCTAGCTAGGCGCTAGGTAATTTTACGTTTCTTGGAAAGTGGTGTTGTTCATTTTTCACAAGAATTTCTATTGTAATATGTGTAACTGCTTTGGCTGGTGGTGAAAATGCCTGAAATATATATATATATATATATATATATATATATATATATATATATATATATATATATATATATATATATATATAATAATAATAATAATATATATATATATATATATAACACAGCCAGTAGACTCCATCGTCGCTGGCCAGTCACGTGACTATGTCTGTGCAGACAAAACCCGCACAAAAGGTCGCTCACTGGCAGTTGTGCAAGCCAGGTACAAAAGATAATGGTTAAGTGAGTGAGTAATTATCCTGGATTATCTTAATAAAATACCCAAGAAGAGGTAAGAACAGGTGTCATTTGAGTATAAGGCTTTGATTTAGGTGACAGGATGTTTGTTTAACAGATTAATTTTATAAGGGTAGTGGGAAACATTAAAGCATAGTGGCACAAGAGCATAGCGTAGCAGCAGGTTCTAAAGCATCGGGGGTTATCGGGGTTTGAAATGATAGCGTAGGGGGCCTGCTATGGTAAAAGGTCCTGGGGAGAACACTGAGCTCATGACCAAACAGGTTTTTGCACACAATACCGAGGATCATGAAACTTGGAGAGGGGATGCATCTTTATGAATACTACACCCACATCACAAAAGCAGGTCAATGTGACCCATATTTCATGTTTCACAAACATGGGTTCAACCTCAAGCACTGTTCATGCCAGAAATCATCAGACCAGATAACTATATGCATCTCTTTTAGTACGACAGCCTTAAAAGGAGGTAACTGTGACCTCATAGATTTTGTATCTCCTGTATACATACTGATATACCTGGAATCATGCAATTTGGTGAGGGTACACAGTTACTTCTTTTAAATTTGGATTTTAAGTTCCTTGTTTGATTGCTGTTTATGTTCCAGTCATAAAATTTGATAATTAGATGCATCTCCGTTAGTACAGTAGAACCTGTTTTGACAGGCCACCCCTCAACACTAAATAATCTACTTGTGTTGCTGTGCCATAAAACATCAGACACTAAACACTACTGGCTGTCATTCCAAGGTTACTCAAAGCCAGGACTTTCACTGCAATCTGGCTTCAATTGGTGGACAATGATAATAGCTTCTGAAGCAGATTTTAAGAACAATTATTTTTAAAAATTATACAGCAGCAACATTAATCTCTGGTTTTTTCTCAACGCATTATTGTATTTGAGTAAGGACAGAGGCTGAGCATGTACACATAGCATGCTACTCTTTCATTTGAGAAAACAGTAATTCTTCAAATCAAAACTAAAGTTAGTACAAGTCATGTGATTTATCCTTTATAAATTGGACACCTGAACCATGTGTTTTACATCTGAAAGCCACCAGTTTTGTTGTCAAAATAAAAAAGGGAGGGCAGGGGTCTCACTTTGTGGTAAACCTTTACTTCTAAACAAAGAAAGGGTGGGTGTATTCATGCTCAGTCTCTTTAGGGTGTTTCCAATTACCTATGAAACTAAGCCACTGGGCCATAAGGTGAAAACTATTTAGATCTCCACCCAGGTCAAAGGTCCCAGTGCTACATGTATTATATTATATAGAACTTTTCCATATAGGAAGTGTCCCAAGCACATTTTCAAGCATTTCTGAAAATGGGGGACTCTCCCAGTTGTGTAAAGGAGAGACAACGATAACCATATATATATATATATATATACATACATACATACACATGAGCATGAAAAGACAGCTGTATACTGTACATACAAAAGACATGGATCCCAGTGTCCATCCATACCCTATAGGGATTTAGCACCTAAGCCATAGCATTAAAACTGTTGACATCCGCATCCGTGAACCTTGCATATACTTACTAGGCATAAAAGACAAACAAATTTATACATGCATCTGACATGTTGACCCATGTGTCCATCCCTACCCCCATGGGAATTTAAAGCCTGGATCATAACTTGTAAACTGCTGTGATCCCCACCCTATTACCATGTATATACTGTACTCATTGGGAATGAAAAGGCAAATGCAAATATTCAATTGACATTTGCCCTTGGTGTCTCAATGATCCTCGGGGACCTACACAAGAGGCTTAAACTTCAGAGTGGAGGTGAAAATGGGGAACTGCAGAGATATGTGTATGTGTTTTATAAACACAAAATTCTAGTTTTAATCACATCTGGATATGCAGACAGATCATCAAAAAGTGCAGATTTGTTTAGCCAGCATCAACATTACATTGTTATTCTTATCATTTCTTTTACATTCATGCATCTAATGCCTAATTGTCCCTCCTGCTAAGGCAAGGGGGCATTGAATAGTCTCTATATGTCTGTCTGTCTTTGCTTCCATCTGTCTGGCTTGTGATGATCTAGCAATCACATTATGATTATATTTGAACCCAGTTTGCTGTGAAGATTCATTTTGACAACAGCTCAAACGAGTTCAGTTAAGAGCATATTCTGTAAATACTTCTTAAAGTTATGGCCCTTGATCATTCTGTAGCTTAGGTATTATTAATGCTTATATTGTGAACAATGTAGATTCCCCATTTATAATTTCATTTCCACCAAATTTGCTTTGAAGCTTCATTTTATAAAGAACTTGGAGGAATTTAATGATGAGTATATTCTGCACATATTTGTTAGAATTTTAACCCTTGATTACCTTAGCACAGAAATTGCTAATGCATGACATTGTGTACACTATAGCTTCAATATTTATTTTAAGATTCTAACCAAATTTATTGTGAAGCTCAATCTCAACAAGGTTTCAAATAAATTCAATAATGAATATTTTTTGCACATATTTCTTTGAGTTACAGCAGTAATTGTCTTAGCATATCAATTGCTCATGCACAACCTTGTGAACACTCTAACTTCCACATTTATAATTAGATTTCAATTAAATATGCTGTGAAGCTTCATCTCAGCAAACCCTTAGAAGAGCTTGATGATGAGCACATATTTCTACACTTACAGACCTTTATCATTCACAACCTTGTAAACTCGGTAGCATCCACATTTTTTATTTAAACCAAATTTGCTGTGAAACTTAATGTAAAAAAAAAAGGTACAGATGAGTTCCTTGGTGAATATATTGGCTTGTATTTCTAAGAGTTATTGCCCTTGATCAACTTAGAATAGGTATTCCAATGGTTCATGAACATTAGTATTCACACCTTTTATTTGATTTCAGTCAAATTCACAGTGAAGCTTTGCGATAACGAAGGCTTAGATGAGTTAGATGATGTCCAGATTTTGATCATATTTTAAAGGGTTATGGCCCTTGATTTACATATAATCAGCATTCTATTGACTTGTGAATATTAGCATTTACCTTTCTGGTTTTATTTCAATCAGATTGGCTGCAAAACTTCACCTATATTGAACAGATGTTTAGCCCAACTGGCTGTAATACCAAGTGAACTTATTATACTATGGTCTTTTGTCATCATGTGTCAACCAGTCATGTGTCATCCATCATGCATCGCCCATAAAAATAGGTATTTTCAACTTCTTCTCATGAAAGGTCTTTAACATCTGATTAAATTATGCAGATCCTCTATCAAATATGGCCTCTGTTACAAAAAAATAGAAACTTTTAAATAGCTTCTCAACAAAAACTGTTCAATAGACTCTGACAAAATTTGATGCAAAGCAACCTGGCCTATATGCCTTTCAGATTTATACTGATGATGCTAATCCACCCTCAAATATGGCTGCTATTTATAAAAATAGAAAACCTTTAAGCAACTCAAAAGAATTTAACCAAATATGACAGAATGCATCCCAGATAGATGGCTTTACAATTTTTACAGATGATACAGATCCACGATCAAATACGGCTTCCATTACCAAAAATGGAAAAGGCTTTAAATAACTTCTTCTCAAAAACTGCTCTACAAAGTTTGATCAGATTTGACAGAAGGCATTCTGTTTTAGATGCTTTCAATTCTCAGACTGTAAGATAGTGTTAATCTGCAATCAAATAGGGCCACTATTACTAAAAATATGAAAACCTTGAAATGACTTCTTTTTGTAAACCACTCAACAAAATTTGACCAAATTTGACAGCACTGTGGCATAAAGGCCTTTCCGATTTATACAAATGATGCTGATCCACCGTCATATCTGGTCACTTTTACTACAAATAGAATAAAATTGTAAATATCTTTTCAGAAATTGCACAGCAGAATTCAACCAATTTTGACAGAAAACATTCTGGCATTAATGGAAAATAAAAGAAACACCTTTAAACAACAACTTTTTTAAACCACTAAACAGAATTTGACCAAATATGACAGAAAGCATCCTGGCATAAAGGTCTTTCAGGTCCATATAAATCATGCTGATCCACATCAAATTTGGCAACCATTACTAAAAATAGAATTTTTAAAAAAATGACTACTGCTCAACAGAATTTGACCAACTTTGACAGAAAACATCCTGGCATTAATGTCTTTGAAATTGGTACAAATGTTGTAGAATCACCATTAAATATGGCACATGTTACTAAAAATAGAAAATCATTTAAATTATGTCTTCTCAAAAACCACTCAACAGAATTTAACCAAATTTAACAAAAAAAACATCTTATCATTAAGGGCTTTTAAATTTATATAAATGATGCTAGTCTGCCATCAAATATGGTTGCTGTTACTAAAAATAGAAGAAAAACATTGACACAACCTTATCTTAAAAGAACAGAATTTGACTAAATTTGCCAGAAAGCATTCAAGCATAGAGGCCTTTCAGTTTTGGAAATAATTATGCTAGTGTGCCATAGCTCAACAAGATCTTGGATGATTTTAAAGCTAACTAGATTTTGACCTTAATTTACAAAGTTATGGCTCTTGAAATACTTAAAATAGGCTTCACACAGGGATATGACTACTCTCACATACATTTTCTGTTTGACTGGAACAAACTTATCTGTGTAGCTTCATGTTAACAAGATCTTAGAAAACACATCTGATGATAAGATTATGACACTATTTTACATTACAGAGTTATGGCCCTTGAGTGATTTAGGCATTTCATTGACTTCTGAACACCATTGCTTTTAAACTTCTTCATTTCATTTCAATCTCATTTGCTAATAAAACTCACATCATCAAGGTCTCATATGAGTCTGATGATGACAATTTTGACTATTTTGCCCTTCACTGACTTTGAATAGCCATGCATCCCAATATATTTTCAGCGCTCTAGAATCCTCATCTTTGTTTAATATCGACCAAGTATGGCAAGGTCTCAAATGAATTTGATGATCAGTGGATTTGAATCATATTTTACAACATTATGGCTCTTGACTGATTTACGATATTTCAATGGCTTGTGAAAATTTGCATTGATGTTGTTTGTTTTTTTTTTTCCAATCATATTAGCTATGAAGAATCATATTTAGCAATATCTTCGATCATATCAATTTTAAGAAAAGTATTGCCCATGATTGACTCAGTACTACACCCAGATCTCAGTCCTTCAGTCTTTAGTGGTACATGGCATGTGACAGCTGCCATATTAGTGACAACTTTTTATTCACCATCCCTCTGGTAATTGGAAGTAAAGCAACTGAGTCTAATGAATAGCTGGCAAAATATAAAAAACACGAACTGTACTGTACATCAATTTTGTTCGGTTATTTCTACCAATTTCTTTCTTGATCTTTTGTATATGCCAATTATCTTCAGTAACTGCAGACAAAATTAATCAAGGATATTTTTGACAAAAATCTGTGTGGTGACTTTTTCTTTAATTTATACATTACAGAAATTTGCATCGACTTTGAAGGCGAATTCCAATGCATTAACAGCACAGGTTGACTCACAAAGATTGACAGTGCTAAAGCTTCACCAGGAGCTCAGTTCTGTAAAGGTCCAACTGGTAGAGGCAGAAGTTCAGACAACCTTAACAGGTGAATCATTTAGCAGGGTGGAACCAAACATTACAGAGGATAGGAATGAAAGTAAGAAAAGTGATAGAGGAAGACAGGGCCGCAAACAACAAACTGATATGATACTTCGAGGTAGTAGACAACAAGAAACTGAGGATTCAGGAACAAATATTGATGTACTTCACAAGGGGAGTAGACAACAATATCTAAAGGAAGATGATGATGACCTACTTTTGAGTCTCCTACATAATAATCAGGTTTGTGTTTGAAAGGAAAATGTTCATGGTTCTTTATAACCCCATGATGAATATGGCAGGGGCATATAACAGTAGGCTTGTCTGTCTGTCCAGTACATTCTGTAGTTACATATGTCGTGCAATATTTGTGTGTGCATACTCCTGCATTTTTCAGTGGACTGGGTTGAAACTTGGCAGATTTTAGTGCTATGGAGCCAACATAAGCATGTCATTATGTCATCACACTGATGCATTTTCCAGAGTTATTCACCCTTTTGGGTGTTAATGATATGTAGTATGCATGATAATTCTTCTGTGTGCAAAAAGTCTCATGGCTCTTGATGGATTGCACAGAAAAATGGCAGACATTATTGATATGAGGTCAATATGCGAACATCATTCTGTCATCATGCTCTGAGGCATTTTTTTTATAGAATTATGCCTTATTTGGTGTTTAAGGCATATGTTATACACTCTGGATTCTTTATTCAGCAGTTCACTGAAACATGATATTCAAAATAATGCTTTTGAAGTTTTCTCAACTTATTTGGAAGAGAAATGGTAAAAAAATTGATTTATTGTTTCAAGGAAACAGTAATTTTCTTCTCTGTTTTCCATTTGACAAGCAAATGTTCCTTGATCTATTAACCTCTGAACATTTGCATGGACACTACATATATACAGTGTCCATTGTGCTGCATAAAAGTGGTCACACATGACATGCATTGTTCACTTTTTTCATTGGCTAGTTATTTAATGGTTTTGCTGAATGATTTTACTCAATATGACACAATAATGAACTTTAATCAAGCAAATGACACTAGTATTAAGTGATCAAAGTCAGCAAATGTGGTCAAAACAACATGACCTTTAATGATCGCCATATTGACATAGGTAGGGTTACATGATGCAAGCTTTTCAGAAGTACCAGTGCACCCTGAATACAGCTGAAAGCAATTTTAGTGGTGTAACATGACAAAGCCATGTTGGGATTGGATTTTATAAAGACACTAAACACAATTACGTGAATGAGATGTTTATTATTAATGCAAATGAATGATGCATGAATTTGAGACTTTACTCGTGCGCACAAAGTTCAACAACATATATAACAAAATTATATCATTCCTCAATGGAACCGATCAAATCATGGAATTTCAATAAATAGTCACAGACAATCTCATTTGTCAATGGATATGATTAATGTATGGAAATTATCAACAGATATTTTTATTATATGGAATTATAAACAAGTATGATTGATATATGGATCTATCAACAGATATGATCAATGTATGAAATTTTACAAGTATGATCACTGTATTGAATATATGAACAGATATGATTGATATATGGAATTATAAACAGGTGGCAAGTGTATGGTTCATCAACAAGTATGATGGATGTATGATTGATTTTCACACATATATTGACATTGAATATGATTTTTACACATATAGTGACATTGAATTTTAGGTTCAAAATAGAAGATATGATGGTATTTATCTCATGGCATCCAGGCAATGGTCTTGAGACATTTCTGATTCTACACTCACTCCTGTCAAATGGTGAAGGAATGGCCTCACATGGTCTGCTCCTAACAGCCTGCTGAAGGATCCCTCGAGAACCTCCTTATTTTGCTGACCCGTTGGTCCCAAACCTTTGGCCCCTTACACTGAGTAAACTAGTACCGTCCTTCAAACCAATATCATCATTGACTGCAGTATCCGAATTACACAAAACTCCAGAGTTGATGACTGCCCATATAAACAACTAGAAACATAATGACTGTGCCATGTAATACATGAGACACATTCAAGAATGAATACAACAATATGCATTACACATGCATGCACATGAATCAACTTTATTATGCATTAAATTCTTCTCATAAGAATGACTTACAAGATTATTATTATAATAACCATATTCATGCATGAATCTGTCTCCTACAAGAATAATCTCACCAGAGTACAAGAACTCAAACATTACTCATCTTTTAATGCATACAACATGCATTTTTAAATGGTTTGATAGGTGTATACAAGTTGTGTACAAATTTTACGCATGTCCACCTGCATTAACACATGACATGCATCTTAAGTCACCAATATACAGATCAAATAACATAAGCGTTCTTTTTTAATTCTTTTTAAAAATTAGTTAGGTGAGTATATTAGTATTGATGTTACCAAATGCATAATTTTTTTATTGGTAATACTAATAATAATAATAATCATTACCATGAAAAATTATTATTATTATTATTATTGTTATTATTATTATTATGCTAATTTAACATACGGCTGGTTGAACAAATTTATTGCAAAATGCAGTTGACCCTGAAATTTCTTTTCTTGAAACCTAATTTAAATTTGTCAAAATGTGGAATACATAAATTAATTAGGTTAAGCATGGACAAATTAAGCACTTCATGCTGTCCAGAAAATGGTAAAATGGTAAAATCCAGTTTAAATGTTGTTGTGAATGGTTCACACTATATTGATCACTTCAGAAAATTGTCTCAATACAGCATGTCTTAAGTTAGCTTAGCACCCTGCGCAAACCTAGCTAGTTTAGATTTGTTATACCAGTACCCTGTAGATCAGGGATATACAGTGAAACTTCCCTAAACCAGCCCCACTGTAAACAAGGAACTCCCTGTGCAGACTGGATATGTATTTTAGTTCCAATAAAACTTGTATTAATACAAATTTGACCTTCTCACACTGGCTACCTCTGTATAGTGGCCAATATGTTTTGTCCTAAAAGTAACTAGTTTGAGGAAATTTCATTGTACCCACAGCCTCTGTTCAGGTAGCTCCACCCTACTCCTTGCTCTCAGGACTTGATTGATCTTTCAACTCAAGCATGTTTAACTCCACCTGGTTGTTAGGCCAAGTAAGATTATATTATGACCCTGCATTCATCTTGTGTTGTTCAGATCATCCATCATCCAGCAGCTATTTTCTATTTTAAGCTTCCCAAGAACCACTAAATCAATTTGATCCAAATTTGGCAGTGAGCATCCTTGCATACAAGCCTATCAAGTTTGTACAAATAATATAAACACTTCATCCATATGGCAACCATTACTAACAATAGAAAAACCTTTAATTAACTTCTTAAAAACCACTCAGTAGAATATGACAAAATTTTATGGGAAGCATTCTGGCATAAAAGCCTCTCAGTTTTGTAAAATGACACCAAATCTACCAGCCAGTATAGCTGCCATTACTAAAACAAAGAAAAATCTTTTGAAAAAACTCTTCACTAACTCTCCTGAACAAAATGTGATCAAATTTGCAGAAAGTATATTGGCATATATGTCTTTCAAATCTACAAAAATGCTGCTGCTTTACCAGACAATATGGCACCCATTACTTAAAATATAAACAAAATATTAAACAAGTTCTTAATACTGCTCAGCAGAATTCAGCCAAATTAGACAGAAAGCATTGTGAAGACCTTTCAGACATGTATTATTGGTGCCAATCCATCATCCAATATGGCCAATACTCAACATTGAAAAAATATTATTGACTCCTTCTAAAACAATGCTGAACAGAATTTGTACAAATTTGACAGAAAGCATCCTGGCTTTAAGCCTTTTCAAATTCATACAAATATGCTTATGAGTATGACTCTTGAAGAGATGGGGGGAGGGGTCCTTCTAATTTTGTCTAGGGGAAGCACTGTCATGTTCTCTCCAAGTATTACTGATAATATTCTGTTACACTGGATGACCTTATGTATTGTTTGAAATAGAGAATTCTCACTATATATTATAAAGGGAAGATGATGTATACAACTTCCATAGATGATAAAACAAGACAAATTGTATATTATTATGTAAGTAAAACTTGAAGAGTTGGCTTAAAAGTAATGCAACTACGTTGGCTCACAGACTGGTGGTATTAGTTATCTTTCAAGTTGCAAAGTGCTAGAAATGCAACTGGAAGAATTCTGTGAGATCATATAGAATGAGGTAACATATCTTACAGAATTTAGGCCTTTTCACACTCTCACTCTATTGAAGTATTGTCACATACAAATTGAATATTTATGCAATTTCTTTTGTGCCATAATTTTTAATTAAGATTTTTATATTGATCAACTTTTTATGATAGATAAATACTGTAATGTCTGTAATTTCCATACACTCTTTATTAATTATATTTCTCCTGACAAATAATTATATGTAAAAATATTTATTTTTTAATATTGTTTTAAACCAAAAATGTGCATACTGTTATTAAAATTAATGTTCTCTGTACAAAAGTTAGAGAAAAATAAATCTAACTATTTTCATGGATTGATAGTGTACAAAAGATTAGATGGTATGAAACGTTCCAGACAATGCAGTAGGTAGGTTAAAACAGCTTTAATAACAACTTGTAGCTTGAAGTAATAAGAAGCTGGCTATGGCCTACATGTCAAGCTGAACTTTTATGCACATACTGTTAAAGGAAAATTTAAAAATATCGACATTGAAGTTAGTCTAGATGTCGATGGACAATTGGACATACAGATGCCTAAATACAAAAAAAAATTGACATTGAAGTTAGTCTAGAATGTGGATGGACATACAGATGCCAAAATATAAAAAAGCATTGACTTTAAAGTTAGTCTAGAATGTGGATGGACATACAGATGTCAAAATAATTTTAAAAAAACATTGACATTGAAGTTAGTCTAGAATGTGGATGGATATGCAGATAAAAAGAACATTGACATTGAAATTAGTCTAGAATGTGGATGGACATGCAGATAAAAAGAACATTGACATTGAAATTGGTCTAGAATGTGGATGGACATGTAGTTAAAAAGAACATTGACATTGAAATTAGTCTAGAATGTGGATGGACATGTAGTTAAAAAGAACATTGACATTGAAATTGGTCTAGAATGTGGATGGATATGCAGATAAAAAGAACATTGACATTGAAGTTGGTCTAGAATGTGGATGGATATGCAGATAAAAAGAACATTGACATTGAAATTGGTCTAGAATGTGGATGGACATGTAGTTAAAAAGAACATTGACATTGAAATTGGTCTAGAATGTGGATGGACATGTAGTTAAAAAGAACATTGACATTGAAATTGGTCTAGAATGTGGATGGACATGTAGTTAAAAAGAACATTGACATTGAAATTGGTCTAGAATGTGGATGGATATGCAGATAAAAAGAACATTGACATTGAAGTTGGTCTAGAATGTGGATGGATATGCAGATAAAAAGAACATTGACATTGAAATTGGTCTAGAATGTGGATGGACATGTAGTTAAAAAGAACATTGACATTGAAATTGGTCTAGAATGTAGATGGACATGTAGTTAAAAAGAACATTGACATTGAAATTGGTCTAGAATGTGGATGGACATGTAGTTAAAAAGAACATTGACATTGAAATTGGTCTAGAATGTGGATGGATATGCAGATATAAAGAACATTGACATTGAAATTGGTCTAGAATGTGGATGGACATGTAGTTAAAAAGAACATTGACATTGAAATTGGTCTAGAATGTGGATGGACATGTAGTTAAAAAGAACATTGACATTGAAATTGGTCTAGAATGTGGATGGACATGTAGTTAAAAAGAACATTGACATTGAAATTGGTCTAGAATGTGGATGGATATGCAGATATAAAGAACATTGACATTGAAATTGGTCTAGAATGTGGATGGATATGCAGATATAAAGAACATTGACATTGAAATTGGTCTAGAATGTGGATGGACATGTAGTTAAAAAGAACATTGACATTGAAATTGGTCTAGAATGTAGATGGACATGTAGTTAAAAAGAACATTGACATTGAAATTGGTCTAGAATGTGGATGGATATGTAGTTAAAAAGAACATTGACATTGAAATTGGTCTAGAATGTGGATGGACATGTAGTTAAAAAGAACATTGACATTGAAGTTGGTCTAGAATGTGGATGGACATGTAGTTAAAAAGAACATTGACATTGAAGTTGGTCTAGAATGTGGATGGACATGTAGTTAAAAAGAACATTGACATTGAAGTTGGTCTAGAATGTGGATGGACATGTAGTTAAAAAGAACATTGACATTGAAATTGGTCTAGAATGTGGATGGATATGTAGTTAAAAAGAACATTGACATTGAAATTGGTCTAGAATGTGGATGGACATGTAGTTAAAAAGAACATTGACATTGAAGTTGGTCTAGAATGTGGATGGACATGTAGTTAAAAAGAACATTGACATTGAAGTTGGTCTAGAATGTAGATGGACATGCAGATAAAAAGAACACTGACATTGAAGTTGGTCTAGAATGTGGATGGACATGTAGTTAAAAAGAACATTGACATTGAAATTGGTCTAGAATGTGGATGGACATGTAGTTAAAAAGAACATTGACATTGAAGTTGGTCTAGAATGTGGATGGACATGTAGTTAAAAAGAACATTGACATTGAAATTAGTCTAGAATGTGGATGGACATGTAGTTAAAAAGAACATTGACATTGAAGTTGGTCTAGAATGTGGATGGACATGTAGTTAAAAAGAACATTGACATTGAAGTTGGTCTAGAATGTGGATGGACATGTAGTTAAAAAGAAAATTGACATTGAAGTTGGTCTAGAATGTGGATGGACATGTAGTTAAAAAGAACATTGACATTGATGTTGGTCTAGAATGTGAATGGACATGCAGATATAAAGAAAATTGACATTGAAGTTGGTCTAGAATGTGGATGGACGTGCCGTTAAAAAGAACATTGACATTGAAGTTGGTCTAGAATGTGGATGGACATGCAGATATAAAGAACATTGACATTGATGTTGGTCTAGAATGTGAATGGACATGCAGATATAAAGAAAATTGACATTGAAGTTGGTCTAGAATGTGAATGGACATACAGGTGCCAAAATAATTTTAAAAAAACATTGACATTGAAATTAGTCTAGAATGTGGATGGACATGCAGATAAAAAGAATATTGACATTGAAGTTGGTCTAGAATGTGGATGGACATACAGATGCCAAAATAATTTTAAATACATTGACATTGAAGTTAGTCTAGAATGTGGATGGACATGCAGATAAAAAGAACATTGACATTGAAGTTGGTCTGGAATGTGGATGGACATACAGATGTCAAAGTGATTGCTATATTGACCTTCAGTCAAGGCAGGCTTAGTGAAAAAAGTCCAATAATTGCCCTATTAATAAATAAAATAGGGATAATTTGGTCTATATTGAGCTTCCACCAAAGCAGGCTTACTAAAAAAAAGTACAGTAATTACCCTATTAATAATGAAATGGGGATAATTGCTTCTTAATGAGCTTCTGCCAAGGCAGACTCAGTAAAAGAAGTATTGTAATTACCCAATTAATAAATGAAATATGGATAATTTGCTCTATATTGTGTACATACACCACACAGTTTGTAAATTGTATGCATTTTTCCTCAAATATATGTACAGTAGAACTGAAACAAATCTGATTCAGAAGCATTTTGTTTGCAAACCTCACAGCCTGGAGCCTGTACATTATGCACACACATGACAGGAAGGCATAGTGTTTCATAATATTGTAGAAGAGTCTATTTGACAGAAATGGGGATGGTTCCTAGCATATATTAGCAATAACATATATTCTATTAAATAGTATACAGTGTATTCACACTAGAAAGGTATATTACCTCTCATACATATTACCAGTGAGTATATTATAGGCTTAAGCATAAACATAACCTAGTACAATGATAAATCTAACAACAGAGGATTGGTAATGCTAAAATCAATGAATCTAATACCCCTCTTTCTGCAATATGATAAGCTTTGTGCTACCTGTCATATTGTTACATAAAATATCGTGAACAGAATGTATACATTTTTCATCATTATTCTTTCCAGAATGTTCTCATGAGTCAAGCCAAGGCTATAGAAGGAACTGTGGAGCTTAATTCTGCCTGGCTTCAGAGTTTGCAAGAGGATGTAGGATGTCTTCTGCCCCCAAACTCTGAGACCTCATCAAGTGAGCCAGATAAAAAATTGATTGAGAAGTGCAGAGTCATTGAGGCCGAAAAAAGTACTTTGACTACAAAGTGTGAACATCTTGGGGAAACAAATAAGAATTTACAAAGAGACATTGCAGAGCTAAAGAAAAAATATGACCGCTTAGATAAAGAAAATAGTGTTTTAAAAGGCAAACTAGCAGAATTCAACTCGCCACCTTGGAGACAACCTGCACCACCCAAGATGCAAAAATTGCAAGGTAGTACTGCTGTTCCATTTAAGTGATTTGGTCTAGCATCAGTCACTTCCATGGATTTTACCAATTAATCAGTTACAATTTCTATCATTGATTTCATTTCTGCACCATTTCCTTTGTTTCATACTTCAGGCTATTTTAAATCAGACCAGTTTTGTCAGAATGTCATATGGACAGATTGATACATTATCAGTTTATCATTAATCAGTTAGCAGAAACTGATGATCAGTCATGAAATTCAGTTATCCAGTTTCTGGCACCATTGTGCAGTATCTTACAGTGTTATTGTTCCATGGACAGCAAATGATTATAATGCAAGTTGATTAATCTTACATGTCCTCCCCACTGGTGACTGCTATTCTGTTGAGTGAATAGTGTTGCCCATCATGTTCCTCCTTACATCCTCTGTCCCATACTTCACGTTTTTTGCCACTAAGCATACAAGTGATTCTACCAGCAGTAGGACAAAAATACCATTTTGAAAGCCATCTATCACACATATCACTTTATAGCTGAATCTACAGCTTTGAAAATTAGAAGAACTATTTAAAAATAATTCAAGAAACCAAAAATATGGTATTTTGTGCGTTCTATCCACACAGTACAGAAACCAGTTGGAACAAGTCTTCTAGGGACCAGAACTGTTACTGTGTTACAGCAAATATTTGTAACAGCCTGTAACAGCAAATATTTTCCTTACTCATTTGTCCCACTGAATTTACTACTTGTTCCTTAATTTAAGTAATGTAGTAAACATGATTGCTATGTTTGAGAGGATTGCTTTATTTTCATTTAATGTTCAAATGCTTTAACTTTACAGTAGAAAACTATGAATTTACAGAAATATTCTATTCCTTTTTATCTCAACTGGTTATGAACTATTTTAAATAACATTAATGTGAGTTTTATCACATTAATTCAATAACATACATGTGATTTATTTTTTGAAAATATTAAATATTTAAAAAATTAGGTAAGCCTTTCTTACTTTATATGTAATTATAGCTCACATATGTCATTCCCGTCTAGAAAGGTCACCCTTCTTAAAAGACCACTTTCCTGCTGCAGACTTGCCTTATAAAAGAGGGACCACTATATATGCATTAAAATGATTAAATCCAAAATTTTCCAAAGGCCATTTACAAACCTGATGCAAGGATCATTCTGCTATGTTATTTAGGGCTGCATGACAGTCAGTTTCCATTGGCGGCCACAGAAGTTTTATTTTTAAATAGCCTAATCATCTTGCCTGCCAGAACTTTTCCCTCATTCCATTCATATCTGTCACATGTGATACTAGTGGATCAGAACTGTAATTTTACAGTTTTCATTACCAGTAGTCATATTAATCATACCAAAGCTTTGCATAGCTTGTAAGTTCATTAATCATAATAAGTCATGGTCCAATCTGGACGAAATTACCTAGGGATACCGTATGTCTTCTTTTTCCCCAGACATGTCCTCCTTTTCGGTCCTTAAATTTCCTCTTTGTCTCTTTTATATATATGAGTGTCTTCTTTTTTGAAAGCTTAAATATGGTAACCCTAAATTATCTCTCCAGCCAGAATAAGCTAAGGTGGCGAAAATACGGTTGAATTGGGTGTATAAAGTTCAAAAAGTTTATAAAAATAGAAACCATTCTTATTTGGCTTCACCACAGGTGTTGTATAACATAAAACGGCATCCTCGAAAATAGGTTACATTCGAAAATCTGCAACATCTACCATAGTAGAAGTCCTTTTTTTCTCATGTTTATATGATGACATATTGGATAAACTTATTAATTTTATTAGTAATGGACCTGGATATGTCCACTGAGTCATAATTTGTTTCAGATCGGGCAACAACAATTAAATTTTTCACTTGTTTTTCAAGGTTCCTATGTGAATTTATGGTTTGAGTTCCATAGATAGAAATGTAATTTATGATAATCAAATTAGCACAAAATTTTACTACAGAACATAAGACTTTTTTCCTATCTTTCCACCTTCCTCTTTGAAGGGAAAATTGACTCAAAAAGTAAACAATATGTCGGTGAGACAAAAAGGGAATTTAAAGTGAAAATGAAAGAACACCTCAGAGATATCTGTAAAAGAAGGATATATAAATACTTCAATCTACCTAATCATGACATAGACTGTGCTCAGTGTCAGATAATAGGAATCATTTTGTCAGACCCAAATTTATCTAGTACCAACATTAAACACAATGATTGATAGAGAATATTTGTGGATACACCACTTACACACTTTCCTTCCGGTAGAGATCAGTGTCCATGTTTAATTGGGAGTTTCCAGGCATTTATTTTACTGTGTCTTGAATGTATATCCACCAATGGTAGGTCTTGTGGAACACCAGTTTTGTGCAGAAAATCTTTCTGCCACGTTTGGTTTGATTTGAGATTAAGTTCAAGGTCACAGTTGTTATGGGTAGCTGTCAAAGTCGGAATAACTGTGCATGACAACCTGCTTAGCACTTAACAAAGTAAGTAATTTGGTGGAAAAACAGTTTGTTCATGGCCCACTTTTATATTGATTTTTTTTTACATATTTGGGTCTTGCTTGATAAACCTTTACTACTGCCATTTCCAAGATTATGTTTGATATTGATCTGTAATGGGGTTGAAAACTTTTAATTTTGCTGAATTTCACTCCTTTTAGAGGGGGGTGGATTTGAAAATAAATGGGTGAAATAATCTCAGGAAAAGTTTGCCATGTTTATTTGCACAGTTTCTCCATCCTCTTACTAGCGTAACAATATATACATATTGATGATTGCATTGTAATGTATTGCAATGGGCGTGTTTTCATCTGACATGGTGCATGCAGGTCCATGGACAATACTGTTTAGTCAGGGTTCTCGTGGACGCCAACATCGGCATAATAGTACGCGTACTTTTCATTTTGGACGCCAAAAATTCCAAGAGCCGAGTCCTCTGTACTCAAGTTTTTTTTATCAGTGAAATTCTTGTTTATTAGATCCATTTATACAAAGCAAGCATCAGTCATGTAGTGTGTGAGTTATCAAACAAACTTCAAGTGATTGTAATGTGATTAGTTAAAGCTGCATAGGTAAGAATTTAACACACAATGAGATTAAGACACCAGTTAATCTATTGTCGGTATCTAGTGATCATTTTGATCAAAAGACAAATTACACATGCATATGCTTTGACATCTTTCTTTGATAAGCTTCACTCAGCACAGTTTTAATCCGTCATATTATAAATCCTTATGCGGTGTTAGGAACACTTGCAGTTTATCGTATACCATATTTAGAAAAATTGTGCCATTCTTTTTTTTACCTATTTTGTTTATCGGAGGAATACGAGCTGCCATATTAATCATCATAAATCAGCTGTTATTTGATGTCATGTACATATATACTTTTGTTTTTCCAGTGGAAACTTTACATAATTTCTTTGGCATCAAGCACACAGCTACAGATGAGCTGGATTCTCATGAGAATGTTCAACAGAAATTAGTAGATACGTCACTTTAGTGTTGATAAAGAAAACAGAATGCAAAAGAGACTGAGAGATTTGTGGAATGAATCATGGAATAGGACATTCCTATGGGCCAAAAAACAAGAAAGCAATGGAACATTATTAGCTTTATGCATATGCTGTTGCGACTGTGGAAAAAAAAAAAATGCAATGGCAACCCAAAGAACACCGAACTTGCAAAGTTCAACATTTACTAGGCATGGGGTCTCAAAGGATCATTTATTTTCCATTCAAGCGTATCAGAGTACTGATGTGACGGTGCATAAGAAGTTAAATGTATACATCAAGTGTTTGTCAGCAGACACTAAGGATCCAGTCATTCACTTCCTTGATTGTGTTGCTCTTGTGTATGGGAAGGTAGTTGAGAAAATTGTTCAAGTTTGTTTAAGTAAGAGGTGAATGTAAAGATAAAATGAAAACAATGAATGGAATATGGCCATTTGTTTCTTCTTCCACTGTCTTGGCAAATTTATTGATCTGAAATGGAATTAAGCTAATTAAATAAATTAATATTGAAAAGAAAATGTAATATCTTCCTTGATCCCTTCTAGCTGCACAAAATGAAAGAATGGGAAGGTAAAGGCATTTAAAATTGTTATAGTTGTCATGTCACAAACAATAACACTTATCAAGGTTATCAACTGCCCTACTTTTTAATTATTTTACTAAAACACTAAATATTTCAAAATTAATGAGCACTACCAATCTGATGACATATACAATACATTGGTGACAAAACAATCCACACATAATGTTCTGCAAGGGAAAAAAAGTATTGTTATTGGGACTAGTTTTAGGGCTGGGACTGCAACTTTTTTCAAGGAAGGAGTCCTGGACTGCAACTTTCAAAATCATATGGAGAACCATGTTAGTGCAACAATGGCTGGAAGTGATAAATGCAGATTTAAATCTGAATGCATTTCTGAGACCATGCACAAGCAATGATGAGATGGTCCAATAAATGCAAATGTAAAGCAAATAATATGCAGATTTGGTAATTATTGCCCATTTTGGGGCCTGTACCAGGATGTATGTAAACGTATTTCTGGTGTATTTTGCAGTGATGTCCCAGCTGTATTGCCCAAGGAAAACAGAACTGACAGACAATGTTGTTACAGAACTAACAAGCAAGCTAAAACTTCAGATGGATTTATACACTCTGGATCTCAACATGTTAAACTGCGACTCTGCCACTCAGATCAGAGGAAACTTGCCTGCCATAGTTATCTGTCTGTGTGCTTCACGTCTTGGTACAGATGTCTTGAATGCAATGCACGGAGTACCAGGCAAGTCTCCAATATTTTTATCCCATAGCCAACATAGTAGGGAGGGGATATAACATTTTGCCCACTCACTGGAGTGTTTGTTGATTCATTTATTTGTTCATTTGTGTTTTCATGCATTTGTTTGTTACAGTTTCCATATATTTAACACTATTACATCTAGACTAATCAAGATTTGCTTCAACCCAACAATGGTGAAACTTCATTTGTTGATGCAACTTAATAACTACAATATTACATTAATATATTCTTCCTCCACATGGTGGTTTAGTCATTTACTTAGACTCCTAACCAGACTGGTAATGGATTCAAATCCTATTCCAGACCAGCCTTTAGCTGTCATGCAATCATTACATCCAAACTAATCAAACTTTGCTTCAACCCTACATTGTTGAAACTTCACTTCTTGATGCAACTTAATAGTTACAATATTACAGTAATATTTCCTTCCTCCAAACAGGATTAGAACTTAACATAAATTTCCTTGTAGCAAGCAGGACTAGTAGATTGAGAAATTTACTAGTCATACTGAATCTTCACTAGTCCTTCCCATAAAACAATGTTTGACACATATCTAGATTAGCAACACTTTTTTATTTGTTCAGTATAACCATCATTCATAATTCAATTGTAAAATCTCCCTTTAGAAAACCACCGAGGTTTCTTAAAAATATCCAATACAAGTTCGTAAGAAAAACAATGACTGTTTCTCCAGAAATTAATTGTAAAACAAAATGTGTATAATCTTTGACACACAACTTTACTTTACAAATCTAACAAAACCATTAAAGATTTATAGAGCCTCATTTTAAAATACAGTAAGTAAAATACAGATAGTCAAATCCAAATTGTTCTAGTCCTTTACGAGAGCAATTGAATCTCAGGGATTTACACAGTAAGTTCAGAGAGAACATGGATATCATCCAATCATTCAGATTTTCGAAAATGACCTATGATAGCATCAATAAACACTGACAGGTGACAACTGAAACTTTACTAGACTTGGGTCAGCAGATTACTGCTGATTTTGAGCCATGCCACATGGTGATTTAGTCATTATTTAGACTCCCAACGAGTGTTAATGGGCCCAAATCCTACCCAGACCAGCCTGAATCAGCTCTCATGGAGAATCTGTTTGCAAGGCCCTTAATTTCTTTTTGCCTGAGTCCTCCATACCAGTCAGTACATTGTCAGCTACTCTAAATGTGGTACTGTTTTCATGGGGCTTCATGTTTATGAGTAAAACACTTTGTTGTGATTTGATTACCTTTCAGGAGACAATAATAAAGACATGCAGTAGAACTTGAAAAACTCAGATTGCTTGGGGACTAAACGTTTTTGTTCAGTGTTAGGTAGTTTCAAGGTTTAGTTAATTAATGTTACATTAAATCATATCGTATCATTCATATCTCTGTTAATGCAGACAGTATAAATTAACTCACCCTGAAAAGGTCAAGGCATTTGTACTGTTAAAACTGCCACCATGTTATCATATGGTTTCTCCTTGTAGGGTTGTGCAGGTTCCAACATCTGGGATTACTTCTGGTCATAACCATTTCAGTAATTTGTCTTCAGTACTATGTTTGGATTTATAAAAAGTTTTATTTTTTCTGAAGGTTCTTGTATTTATTACTTACATGCACTACAAATGTTTCCAAATTATGGTGCAGATGACAGTAGGACATGATCAATCAGAGGCAGTCAACTTTTTTCTAACCACATCCACCCATTGCTGCAAATTTACATTTAATATGAGTGCCTTGACATTTTGAGGGTGAATTAAAGAAATACTGTTCACATAAATGGAGGAAGGAAAGCTGTGAAATTATTGAAGCTCATACAAAAGGAACCCATTTTAGTGATGTTTCACTCTGTTTGAATTAATACATTTTTAGTTCTACTGGTCATAGACCAGAAGAGCTTATAGGATGGCATGTTGTCCATTTTCTGTTAGCACAAGTTTGTTATCAACACTCCTTCTAAACTATGTGGAGGGTTGCCATGAAACTTTATATTCGCATTCATCCCAAGGTCTGGTTGGTCCTAAATAACAATAGTACACCTCGAACATCTATTATGGCCACTACAATGGCCATCTTGAAAATCTTAATATTGCTACTCCTTCTGAATGGATGGTCATCTAGTATGGTTGCTGTGGCAGCCATGTTGAAAATCTTTTTATTTCTACTTCACCTGAATGAAAAATCATATGGACATAAGGTTTCCACCATGTAACTTCTTATGATATCGGTTGGTCTTAAAGGAAAATGGTGCACCTTGGACATCTTGAAATTCTTGTTATTGCTACTCTCATATAAACATGAAGTTTTCACTAAAAGACTTGTTATGATATCTAGCTGGTCCTAAATGAAAATGGTGTTGATCTGACCTCCATTATGTCTGCTAAGGCGGTTGTCTTACAAATCTTGTTATTGCTACTTCTCTTACCTGGATGGTCATATCAAAACCGGGGTTACACCAAAAGACTTATATTTAGTTGATCCTAAATAAAAATGGTGTCAGTCTGATATCCAATATGGCCACCATTGCAGCCATCTGGAAACTTCTCACAAGCCAAAAGCCATAAAGACATGGGGTTTTCACCAAAAGATTTCTTATCATGAATAGTTAGTCCTAAACAAAAATGGCGCTGATCTGACCTCCGATATGACCTCACTGGTGACCATCTTGAAAATCTTATTGCTGCTCATCAATGGATGATCATATTGACATTGAATTTTCACCAAGAGACTTTTATTATATGTATTTGGTCCTAAATGAAGATAGTACTGATCTGACATTCAGTATGGCCACCACAGGCATAGATGTGATTCTACTGGCGATAGGCCAAAAATACCATTTTAAAGGCTGTCTACCGCACATAACCTTTAGTACTTGAAATCTACTGCTTTTGAAAATTAAAAGATTTTTTTTTTAAATTTTATAAAAAAAACCAAACATGGATTTTTTTACGCATTCTATCAACACATTAGAGAAACCAGCCAGAACCAGTCTACTGGAGACCGGAAATGTTCCACCAGTACAGTGACCAGTGCGATGATGTGTGGCAGAGCAATAGGATTAGAATTGTTGAATAACAGATGACTTGTGTACACAGCAAGCTGCTAATTGATTACCTTATTATTGGAATTTGAGGAGTTAAGGCCAAATGCAGGATGTTTTTTGAGGTGTTATAAGTAATAAAGGGATAAAAGGTGGGTCCATGATGTCTTCTGAGCCTTTGATGAAAATCTGCCGATCCTTGGTGGAGGGGAGATAAAATGGAGAGACCGACCCTAAAAAAATATTTTGGCAGTCACACTAGAGTAAGTATTTTGATGTTTATCTTGTTTAATTGTTACTGTATTGTTCCAGATGTTTTAAGAGGATAGCTCTTACATTTTTTTTTGTTCAAATCATGTCAGAATGGCAAAATGTGTACTTCCCCCCAATGCTAAGAAACCACTGGCTAAGAAATATTACAAGTTCAACAATGCTTGGATATCAGAGTTTAAGTGCATGCAGGCAAGTAGCAAAGGTCCCGAGTTTGCATTGTGTGTTTCAAAGGTATGCATCTCTTGTATTTCATAAACTATTTGAAGTTTTCATGCACATAAATTAAGTTCAAGCCCTAGATAAAATATATCACTTAAAACTATATTACAAGATAATTAATTTTAAAGTTTGGATAAATTATTAATAAAAGCATAAATACATCATGTATTTTTTTCATTTTTATTTCAAGTTCAAATCCAACTTTTTTTTTTTTTTATTAACAGTGGTGAAACTTGCCAAAAGATTTTTGGATCTGAGCCATGAAGAGAATGAAGCCCGTGAGGATGAGGCTCAGGAATACATCTTAAGTCCAAGTCAGGAACCTCCTTCTCAGGGTGAACATAGCTTGGAGGAGTATTGGAAAGTAGTCAGCAACCTTACAAACCCAGCAATAGGAAAACTAAAGTTAGAACTTCTTTTCAGGCTGAGCATGGTTGTCATGTCATTACAACATTCTAATGTTGATACAGAGAGGACATTCTCCATTCTTCACAAAATACAAAGAGATTCAAGGAGAATTCTGGACCAGAGAACTATTGAGAGCCTGTTAATTGTGAAGCTTAATAATCACAATGAATATCATCAGTGGTCACTAGACAGTGATCTTGTGAAGGAAACTAAAAATGCTATTGGATTTTAAAAAAGAAAAATCTTTGCAGTGAACTATCAGATAAACGACTTTTCCTTTTTCATTATTTGACCGTGTTCTGACTCATATTAATTAATTATTATTGTAACATTTTTCATCAAAATCTGAATCTGATTCATGTTCAAACTTTCTGTTTTAATATAGTATGAAGAGAATACATATTATCGCAAAAAAAGCACTTGTTTTGTTTTCCATCCCCTTGAAATGTAACATTTATGCCAATAAAAAATCTACTGGTTTAGAGGCCAATCTACTGATCAAAATTTGTAAATCTAATGGTTTGAAATCCAGGTTCTGTCACATGTATGAACAGGGGACAGTTTAAAAATCTTCTAATCACCTAAGAATATCATAGATAGTTTCAGCACTCAGCAGTTAAAATAAAGAAATGGTTTATCTTGGATTCCTGGACAAAATTTTCAGCCATTGAAGAATCAGACCCTTGGAGGGACACTTGTTTTTAATCCAAAAGCAGATTTTCATTAATGGTGTCATCTGAAACAACTATAGTAGACTCCCTTAGCAATTGAATGTATCTCATTTATGTTCATTTATCAATAGTTATGGGATGCTTTCCCAACTTAGGGTCAGATATCATTTGTGGTGTAATTGTCATTGAAGTGTAGTGTAATGAAAACAAAAATCTTCATGTCCCTAATATTGTGCCTGTATATGAATTAATGAATGAATTAATTACTTAATGCATATGCATGTCACCAATACAGTTTTGGATAAAATATTTAAAGATACATTCAGGCAAAGGATGTGTTTAAGTTTGCAAGACATTTTACAAGATATTAATATACATTTACATGTGTACAAAGATACTTATGTTAATTTCTTCAGTTTGCAAACCTGAAAGATTTTATTTGCAAGCTTGTCTATGTTATCGGTACACAAATAATTGTACACATTTGATATGTACTTAAAAACAAAATTTGTCTTTGCAGCATTTCATTGAATTCTTGTAAATGAATAGTTCATTTACCTTATTTTATCTGTTCAACTACCATAGGGTATGTCCTTTTTAGAACCTCCAATTTTCTTCACCATCAAACCATACATACCTGTATTTTGTATCATTTACACTTTTTTATAGAATTTATAAAATATTTTGTACTTACCAAGCAGCTGAAAATATAATTTACATTTTTGAAAATAAGTTTTAGCACATCCGCTAAGTATATTTTATTTTAAATTTGAAAAATTGCAGACAATAAAATAGGTTATAATCATCATGCATTGTCATTTCAGTAATTTTGCTTTTTGAATTATTTTATCTGTTCCAGTTGGTCCTAATATAGCTGTTCTGGTACTTCATCACAAGGATGTTCATGCACTTCCCTCACAAACAAGTGACAAGATCCTGACTGGGTCAGAGTACAAGGGTATAGGTGTGATCATTGACATGGCCTTTCTTTCACATAAAGGAATTTACACCTGTGACATGAACAACAGAGGCTTGGAGGATCTTACTAACTTTATAAAAAGATATTCAAACCAGTAACCAGATTATTTGTTCTGATTGGTTGCTTGCATGATCCTTTATAGCTGTACAAGATTTTCCTGTCGTATTAATGCATATTATTGGCATCCACATTGTAGGTTCAATAGTTACTCATGTATTCATCATGAAACCATTGTGAAGCTTTTATATAGTCATAATGTGCCCATATAGTCATAATGTGCCCAGAAAATATTCACATCTGTGAAATTGATAGAAGGCACGAACTGCAATAATTTTAAAAAAATATATGAAATGGAAGGAATACTCAGTCAATAGGGAATTATCTAAAAGGTTTGCATTATGGTGCCCAAATCTAGTGATGTTTTAATTTGTACCAATTGCATAATGCCAGTGTTTTGTTGTTTTACAAACAACAGAACCTCTTAGTGTCAGATTGATAATATTTAGAACATATAACAACCACTAATTACTTGTGGGAAGAGCTGATTTTATCATGCGGGTTCATACTTCGTGACAACTGGTATGAGTACCTAAATCCATCCAACCATCTTTATTCCACTGTCATCTCACACTTTTGACTAAATTCTTCAATTTTCTTTAATAGCGATTAATTACCACGTACCTTTGCATACACATTTATGAGTATTGGTCCAATTAGGAAAATAACTCTGGATATCATAACCAACATGTACAGCATACTAAAAAAGGCATCACCAGGCATCATAAGAAAGAACCAAACAAGTCTGGTAATCACAAAAAATAAACTTTTTGGAATACTATTTCTGCTTTTTTGTGATTATTTTGCAACAAAATAGATCTTGAAAAAATGTCAGCAGTAAAATAGCTGTATTTTAGGTGTAAAATGCACAGTTCTGTTGAGAGTTAACATCATAGTGTAGAGGGCACTTGCTGCAGTCACATGGGATTGTTGGGGAGATGTGAAAAAACCAGTGATAAATTAGCTACATGCATCATTGGAATATTTGAAATTAAATAATACAAATTAGATTTTGGTATGTTAGTAACTGCATTTGTTAAAGCATTTCTAATACTTACTGGTTAATACCAGTGCATAAGGGATCCTGATGCATGAGATCTGTTTTATGTATGGCAATAAAACTTTTCAACCTAATTCTTAACTTTTCATTTATTAAAATATTCTTTTTATGATTTATAAGATATTTTGTCTTCATGAGAATGTTTAATGTGGCTAAATAAAAAATAAACAGACTTTTACATGCCAGATTTCAGTAATTTTAATTGAGTTGTTGGCGTGAAGGGATCAGACTTGTGTACCCTGCCAGATTTCAGTAATTTTAATTGAGTTGTTGGCGTGAAGGGACCAGACTTGGGTACCCTGCCAGATTTCAGTAATTTTAATTGAGTTGTTGGCGTGAAGGGACCAGACTTGGGTACCCTGCCAGATTTCAGTAATTTTAATTGAGTTGTTGGCGTGAAGGGACCAGACTTGGGTACCCTGCCAGATTTCAGTAATTTTAATTGAGTTGTTGGCGTGAAGGGATCAGACTTGGGTACCCTGCCAGATTTAGGGTACCATACCCAATATATATTCACTGAGATACAAGTCATTCATGGTATTGTAAGATTATTTTGAAAAAACTGCCACCATTCAGTTTCTCAACAAAATATTGCAGCCTGGTTTTGTCAAGTAACTTACCATATATACTCAGATTATATACCATATATACTCAGATTATAAGTTGACTCAACTATAAGTCGACCCCACCCCCACCCTCTTTTTAGGGCTGCAAAAAGCCAATTTCTCTTTGACCCTCCTATAAGTTGGGGTGTATTTTGCAAGTCAGATCAGTCTGAAGGGGTGACTTGTCATCAGTTAGTCAGAGTTGCACTTTGGAAAAATAAGCAAGCCAAACTGGATAGATAGATAGAGAGATAGACAGATAGATAGATAGAGACAAAACCCAGGGTAAGCTACAATTATATTATTAAGTGGAATATGTCACAAAAAAATTGACAACTTACGATTTGTCCATCTTCATCTAATAAAATCCATTAAAATCCATAATGCTTGACATTTAAAATCCATTTATATGATAAATCCATGAATTCAATTATAGGTCACATACTGGTATAAAAATAGTAGTTCAGAATGATCAAATTCACAATATTTTGTAATATGTTAATTCCACACATCTTACAAATAAACAATGAAAGTTACGTCCACATTTTTGTGATTCACTGTATTTATAAATGTCACTATCTAATGTCATCTGGTACAAAACCCAAGAGTTAATCCTCATTGTCTGATAAAGTTCTGAAATCCTCCATCGCCATCAAGTCATTGTAAATCATAGTTGTCTAGTCATCATAAATATCATCCGACTCTGATTCCTCGCCTTTACTGTTATATGCAGGTGCTTATATAGAGATTGAGCTTGGGCTCTGTAAGTAACACTTTGATCATAAAGTCTGTGAAATCTATTAAAGGATGCAACTGAACATGTGTCAATTGAGTGGCAAGATCACAGTGAGTTAAAATAATGATCCTCTGTTACTTGGCACTGAACAAGTATCAAACTCATGGCTCGATCAAACGGTTGTCACATGGGAAAACAAAGAGGGGGTTCCTTTACAAGCTAAAGGATTAAGGTCAAACATGCACAGGAAGTTGTAGAAATCTACTATGCACTGAACAAGTATTAAATTCATGGCTCAATCAACAGGATTGTCAACTTGAAAACAAAGTGAGTGCTTTCATTACAAGCCAATGCCTTATCGGCCCACGTGCACTGGAAATATCACTTGGGAATTAAAACTGACTGATGGAAAAGGAAACTACAAATTAAATCAAAACTGTTATTGCATCAAACACAGTGTTAAGCAGCAAAACACAAATATAAATACAAACACAGGTTGTTCGGACTTGTATGAAAATGGAAGCAATATACTCGATAGTAAACACCCATGGTAAACAAGATTAATGGACACTTCACTTTGTGGTAGGTAATATTTAATTTACTGGTAATATTTTCAAACTATTACAATCGAAATAACTGTAGATACAAGTATTGTGTAATGAATACCATCATACAATGGATAAACAGATTGTATACCATATATGCATTTCTGAACAAGAATAGTTGCATGAAATGTAAAATATTTCAGTTGACAGTATTTTTATGTACTGCAAACGTCTAGAGTTTCCAACATTACCCCTAGATTTTTAAATTTTTCTTTTGTATGTTGCGCTTATAATATGACCCTTACTCTGCATGAATAGAATTTTCAGTAAAAAATGTAGACTTATAAGCGAGTATATACGGTAGCTAGACACATTAAGGGACACAGGTTTTCACCACATACATTTTTTTTTTTTCTAATTAAGTATGAATGTCACAAATCTATGAACAGAAGATTTGTGCATTGAAATATGTAGTCAGCATTATTAATTATGAAGTTTTAATCAACAATTCATTGTCCTGGGTTCTTTATTAAAGAGGACGTTTACATCCCTCAGAGTGGCAAGCAGAGCTTTGGTTCGGTTTGGTGTTTTACAGCACAGGAAATGAACTTAATTGCCAATACAAACTGGAAAATGATCAGGTTCAGGAAGAGGAATATCCTAACACATTAGAAAGTTTCCTTTAGAAGAGATATATGATTGATATACATCTTAGTTACAAGTCTGAAATTCATTTAGCAATTTATTAAAAGTGGATATTGCCAAAACTTTGAAACAATCAAGCTTCCTTTGAAAACCCACTTTGAAATGTCAAATTTTCATTATCTATTTCTTTGAGAAGATATGTTTACCAATTTTATGTAAACAAATAATCAGTTTCAAATGTCCAGAATTTCTTTTCACCTTGTCTGCAAGATTGAGGTTATTTAGTAATGCAATTCTGTCATAATCATATTCAGACTAACTCTCTAATCTTCATATCATTCCCAAATACAATGAACCCTTGTTAAACAGGACTCCTTTATCCAAATGTCTCAATATCTGTATTAACAATTTTGGGAACAAGATTCCTCAATTCTTTTAGGGGATATTTTATATAAAATGTTCATAGTTTTAAATCTTTATTGCTACTAAAGCCACGACTGAAATGAATGTACCTTTTTTACAGCCTTGATGACATGCTAATGATTTGTACATTAAAAAGTAATACATGTAACCCACCATAGTACTGCATTATTGATGAGTAAGATTCATGAAAATAAATATTTTCTGTGTCACAGTAAATTTACAGTGTGAAAACTTCTTACATTGTATGCTGGTATAAAATTGGATCTGCTGTAAAATCCTGCTGCAGGCCACAGTGACCTACTTTTGGATTGAGAGCTTACCATAATGAAAGGAGTCCAAGCTAAATCATAACTACAGTTGTACAGCAGTGACATGGGAGTGTAAAAAAAAATACTCCAGGGTGACATACTCTTTGAATGATGGAAATAATTTATTAAGATGAATGTACAGACCTTTAAATTTCTCACAATCCCTTGAAATCATTATCACCAATCTATTGGGCCATTCTCCAGTATGAAATCTATGAATCACTATCGATTGATTCTAAAAAGGGCCCCAATTATTGAAAATATAATTCTCACAAACATATGATCAGATCAACACTTTTCTAAACTTTCAAAATGTTTCATACATTGCTTCATATATTTCCTTAAATATCAAGATATGAAGAGTTAACTAAATAGATAGTAAACAAATCTAACATGAAAGTTAAATTTGACTGGAAATTATAAGTACATGTATGCATGTTCAATACATGTACATATGTAGATGGACATGTCCATAATTGATTGTATTTATGTTGAAGACATGTATATAAATGGACATGTTCATCACTTAACCCTATCACAGACACAAAGTTGAAATCTATAAAAGATAAAAGTGGAACAAACAAGTTCAGATCGGCACCTTTGCATGTTTATATCTTTATTTTTTAAAAATATGCTAACCTTTACTGAATTGGACAAGAAAAATATTTTCACTACTCCATGAGTTCAGTATATTGGGTTCAGAATTTGTAAAATGTTGTCTGTAACTTTATTGAATGTGAATATATTATGGTATCATTGACTACTGTACATCTTAAATGAATTTCAAGCACTTTAGTGAGTGCAAAACAATTTATGATATTTATAATTTGAAATAAAGCATAAAATTATGCATGGATTATTGTTGCTATCATTAGTTTTTTGTTGTCATTTATTAAACACAGTCATGAGGTAGAGAAATCTCTGGATTGTACATGGTCTGATTTTAGACAGAAAGTCATAATTATTTCAAACAAATACTTTAGTCAGTTAACTTTTTCAAGGTCAAACTTAAGTATTGACTTGTTTTCCTTTTTTTATTTTCCCAATAATAGGGGGTATATAGTTATTGCTATGTCACACTGTCTGTCTGTACACATTTTTGTTTATGGAGTATAACTCTCAAATCATTTAAATTCTTTCAACCAAACTTTGTACATATGTCAAGCTAGTTGCTTTGAGTCGTCTTTTAATATTTAGAAAACTTCTGCAATCAATATTTTCTTATGTTACCATGGAAACATAGTGTAGCATAAGTGGTATATAAAATGAGAGTAATCAACCATATGGTACTGGCATAAGTATTATAAAATTGAGAGTGTTTAACCATAGTTTATTTTCAGTTGAATATCTCCATATATCAGACACTATTGCTTGTCCAACCATACAATTTAAATAAGCCAGGGACATGGGGAATTTGTATCATCTTTTTGAAGACTCGTATTATAAATACTATCATATTATCAGTAAAACTAGCGTATTTCGTTTCAGTGAGAAAATGATTTTAAACATTTTACATAGGTAATATTTTTGCATGAGCTAGCTTTTACTTTTATAATTATCACTATTTTTCTCTGATTATTAACAAATATTGAACACATTTTCTTTTGTGTCTCCATGTTTTTATAAATTAGTTACTATCAATTGACATGTACTTAATAATTTTCTCCACAAATATATATATACTTTTGTCATGAAGATAATTATTGTTGCCACGTCCTTCATGAATTGAACTGTTTTCTCCATGAATGAAATTATTCATATTAACAAAAACTGACATATATCAACCGCCATAGTAGTGAAAAACTTGTTTGCACTCAGGTGAAAAATAATTTATTGACTTGAGTAAAATTCGTTTAATACTAAAGTAAAAAATAATTTTATTTTAGTGACATGCATGACAGTGATATCATAAGTTTCTCTGTTAATTTATTTATTTTCTCCATGCATTAGATTTGTGCTCTGCTTTCCTTTGCAAGTTAAATTATATTTATCATGAAAAAAATTATTCTCACCATGAATCATTTTACAATTCAGTGAGGGATAGGTGTGTCAGTAGTACAGACCTTGCTGGTTGACCACCAAACATCAACGTTTATGTCAGTCTAAAGATACTGACCACCAAATATCAAAATTTTTTAAGTTCTAAAAATATTGACGATCATCATGAATATTTTAGGACTTGAAACACCTTCTTAATGTTTTCCAGCTTTTAAGCACTGTTTTTGTCTTACCCACAGGCTTCAAAGTGCTAAATTTATGCACTTTTTGGTAGTTCAAAAATCATACAATTATTTTTGTCCTAGGAAACTATGGTCATCTACAAATGTTTTAAAACCACCAAGTCAAAACCACAACTCACAAAGTTAGTACATATTTTCTAAGTCACCATCATCACATTTTTAACCATAAAATATTGCAAATAAACATAATTTTACGAGTGTTTATAAGCCCTTTGAGGGCCTGGCCCAGCTGAGCCTCCTAACACTTAAAATATTCAGAGAAAAAGAATTAAAATGTAAAACATTTTAACAATTACATAATCGACTTTAGATTTAAAAAGTAAAGGAACTTATCCTTGTCTTATAACTCCGTTTAATGCTATGGCTAACAGAGACATTGCAGAAACATTTAATGAGATGAAAATATACTACACTGAATAAAATTATTTCACATGTAAACCATTAGAATATTTGTATAGCTACATATTAAGATTTGGCAGTTATGAGGTTGTTAACAAATCTAGAGTACAGTGTGACACAAATTTTTTGCTGAATCAAATTATATGGGCAGTGTGGATAGAAACAGCTGTATGTGGCATATCCAGTTGGCATTTTTACAAATCAAAGTGTACCAGTATTAGTGAAAATCGATTTACAAATGTAATGTTTACTTTTTAAATACCAAAATTGTTGTCTGAATGTAAAATATCTTTACCTGATGAACAATCATTTAATTCGAATAATAATAACATTGATTGAAAATAATTTAACTTAATTTGTGATAACTCTAACATTTAAAGAAATCATGCTTGGAGATACCTCAAGGGAAATATAATCTAGCTATTAATAATAATTCTTATCATTGGTAAAGATAAAATTATGTAATGAAAGAATACACAAATTGTGTAACTGATGAACAAATTCATGATTGGGGATTCTGGTATATTAAATTAAAGAAAATTAAAAATTTTACAACAAAAATGTTGATTCCAAAGAATTTATTGGCTGTGCTTACTGTTTTGCAAAAGAGCAACTGATTAATGAAGGTATTGCAAGATTAAATCAAAGTATCAGATCTTATTTTATTTGTATCTTGTGTGCCAGGTACAAGACATAACACCTATCCAACAGTCTCTTTTGACTCTCAGACACTGTGATGAAGACAACATATCAGACACTGTGATGAAGATAACATATCAGACACTGTGATAAAGATAACATATCGGACACTGTGATAAAGATAACAGAGTTATTAATTTTAGAACAGCAAGGTTACAACTGGGACAAAGACATTCTGATTAAATTTCAACAATATATTTCAGATTCAAAAGTGAAATTAGACTGTGATGGTATATTTTTATTGGATAGTAATATGGCTAAGAATATGAATATCATTTTTGGATAAAACAAGTACTTAAAAATTGTCAGGTAAGACTGAACACTGCTATAAATACTGATTGTTTATAAACGATTATTCCAGCAGCTGATAAACAGTCTGCAACAATGCATCAAAAGATAATGAAAGAAAAAGAAAAAAAAAATGACAAGAATTATGAAGATGAGGACAAAAATGGTAAAAGTATTATAGTGATAGATGTATCTGATTTAAAAGACAATCATTTTCATTGATATTAATACGTACAGGAGCTGACTTAATATATTTTTCGTAGGTTATGAATTCCTAACTCGTCTTTTGATCATGTCTGTAGCCCTGATCAAACTGCAGACAACAAACTAGCTAAAGCTAGAACCAAGAGAGTGGTATCATCAAATAAGAAACAACACGCCAAGCTGTTAAAAAAGCCAGTTTATTACACTGTCAGTAATTTTAGGCAATGCTGCTGCTACATTTTTAGATAGCTTGAACAAATAGGTAGCAATGTTTTACTTTTGTTTAAATTTTATCAATGAATGATTCTATGCTTCCCGTTCCACTATCAATTGATCCTTAACCAGCACTTTTTCCTGCTGCTAAACCTTTTACCAAATTTGCTGCATACAGAGCAAGTGTTTTTACAATCATACCCATAGCTCTAATAATGGGGACAATTGTACAGTGAAACCCCGCAATAACGCGATATTTGGGGTCCATAAAATTCGATCGCAGAAAAAGTGGGGTCGCGTTATTGCGGGGTTTTACTGTATTTTACTTTATTCAGAGACCAACATATACACGTCTAATGTATAGCATGAATAGGGTATCAACACCATTTACTATCTGATATTGAGCCGTATCGGCATGCAGTTCATCCATAATGCATGTAATTCCATTGAAAAATTTAACACAGATTTAAAATATTCAATTATTTTGTCACAGATCATTGTCTGATTCATTCTCTGAATTCAATGTCTAATGAACAGAGTATTAACATCGTTTACTTACTGTCTGATATCGCATCGTCGTAGCATTCATTTCATCCATAATGCATAAATTGCATACATATTTAAACTATTCAATAATTTGTCCATTTGTCAAAGATAATTATGTGTCTGAATTCAATGGGAAAAAAGAACAGCAAAACTACATTATGAAAGACTGAAGCACATGTACGGTTCATTACGTTCCAGGGTCTATGAACGGTGTCCGTATAAATTTCATACTGCTAAAATTTTCTCGTATGCGTTTCCGTGCACCTTTATCCATTGTAAATGCCCACTAATTATACATACACATCTAATGTATAGCATGAATAGGGTATCAACACCGTTTACTATCTGATATCGATCCGTCTTTGCTTTCCCACATGACAACCCTTTGATTGAGCCGCGAGTTTAATACTTGTTCAGTGCCAAGTAACCGAGTGGTTATTTGAACTCCCTGTGATCTTGCCGCCCAAGCTCAGTCTCTACATAAGCACCCATATATGACAATCTTTGATCAACCACCACACTGTCTGGTGCTTGGTTGTGTATGCAGTTAAAGAAGAAACATTAAGTCGGCTATTGTTTGCGCAATGATTGTATACAGGATGAATTGAAGTCCAGCGCATGTGTTAGTGGCTTACGTTTTTTGATATTTATTAAATCGTGAGAATGTTTTATCAACCACCACATTGTCCGATTCTCGGTTGTGTATGCAGTTAAAGAAGAAACACATGTCGGCTATTGTTTGAGCAATGATTGTATACAGAATCAATTAAAGACAAACACAAAGAAGACTTACTGGCTTTACTCATGGATCAGTAATAAGGAACATTTCCAATAACGTTTATTTTGGCATAACACTTCAAGAAATTGGTGAAATTGTTAAATTTCAGAAGCTACACCAAGATCGAATTCATACGTGATCTCTTCCCCAAAATGATAATGAACTTTTTATACACTATTTCTCGTACTTAAAAAAAAATATTTTTTTTACGTGTACGAGAAAAATATATGTATATAAAATGTCAGGAACCACGCCACAAATGTATTATACTCGAATTTATACGCGATATCTTCCTCAAAATGATACTATAATATACACATTTTATAAACTATTTCTCGTACTTTGAAGAAAAAAAATTCATGTGCGAATGAATATATGAAATTTTGGGAGCCACGCCATGATCGCTTTATATCCGAATTCGCGTTATAGTGGGGCGTGTTATAGCGGGGTTTCACTGTACCACCTTTTCCTTTATACAATCTTTATAATCTTTTACTGAATTGTAACTTTTCCCTAACTTTTAGATTTGTTTCATTTTTTCATTATGAATTCTAAAGTTACTCTGTCACTGTTAGATGTCAAACTATTTATTTTTATGCTTTCACCACTTTTCAGATGTTCTTGCAATAAAATTTTTCTCTTTGTGTCTGTTTCTTTGATGATATCTTTTTTATTTACTCTATATCTTTGTGGTACTTGTCAATGTCTAATTTCATTGACTATAATTTTACATTTACAGCTTCTACATTACTTACATAACCCCTTAATTTTATTGCATCTTGTGTACAAAAAAATCTTTTCAATGCAGGTGGATGTGTTCAATTTGAATGTATCCATAGTAATCATCTATTATAGTACCTGCTATTCAAATGGTTCATTTGTGTTGATTATTTGCATCTCTGTTTCCTTGGGAAATTTGGATTGGCTGTCTAAATAGTAACTATTGGCTATATCACAAGTTTGCATTGTGTTTCTTCTGATAGGATATCATTTGTACTTGCAGTGTTAACAAATTGTGTCCTCTAGTTTCATTTAAACTAATGATTTTTTTAAGAAAAAAATTGGCTTGTATTTTAGTTTGTTCTAAATTTTCAGCTGCTGTTTGTTTTATTACAGAGACAGCTTTTATTGTATCATACACTTCTGGTTTATTCCTCAGTGATATTATTACTTTCTTTCTGTCTGTGTTGTTAAATATAATGTGCTATCTTCAGTTGTAAACTATTTCTCATCAATGCATATTGTTCATCTACTTTTATGCCACTTTAAAATTGCATTCGTAAATCTATTGATTATGCTTACAGATTTTGTCTAGTAGTTGTAAAAGTTTCTGTTGATAGATTAGGTAAACTATTTTCTAATGATTGAGTGTTTTCATTATCATCTCTTACGTAGTCTTCATGTATTTAAAAATATTCATAAGGCTGACAACCTTCGGTCATTTTCACGACTTTAAAGTGCAAATAAACAACTTGAGGAAGAATTAGGTTTACGGAAGATAAAAAAGCATTATCCTAACTTTCCCTGATGTTGAAGATCACAAATATGAAATGAGAACTAGTAAAGTAAATGCAATATACAAATAATTAACTGGTAAAATATGAAATGACAAAATGAAATCAAGAAAACCTGAAATATTTATCAATGCAAGATCAGCTAAAACATCAAAGTCATTGTCACATGTTATCCAGGTAGCAACAGCTTTGACTAGAACATTTCTAACATTTGATGATTTTAATAAATTACATAGTGAAAAGAAGATTACATGGCATCAAATGCTGCTAGACACTTCATTCACTTAATATCTTTCAAATTAGGATTACTTCTATCAACACTAAGTGCTAATCTTATAACATTTAAACACATTAATAGTAATACACCAGAAGAGGAAAAATGAATGAAAATAAAACACAGAAAACAATTCTAAATAAATTGTACTGGCTGTTTTGTAATCGAGGCATATGTTCCATCAACAACAATTGTTATTTGAATAGGAGGGTCTGTCTATTACTAAGCAAAGTTGTCGAGTAAAACCAAGAAAAAACTAATGAATATTATTCAAAAATCACACCAGTTACAAAGTTTCCAGTTTTAAAAGGATCAACATTTTTCATATGTTTCTCTTTTTTCATTCTTAGATGGCATTCTAGCATTGTTTGATCTATTATCACTGGCCATCATATATCTAATGTTCATCCAGTGAAACCATTTTCTTTGCTTTTCTCAATTACATGAGTCAAAAGAAACACATGGAATAAAATGATTTATATCAAGATCATTATCATCCTATCCTATTCCACCACCTTATGGTAAAACAACACAATAGATGGAACACAAAACACACTCACAATTGTGTCTGATTTGCTGTTTTGTTTCAGTGTCTTAACATTCTATGTTATGTTGATAAGCTTCAACATAGCTGTGGCATCTTTTTCTTTCATGTGAATTTTTATAGTATTCTTTAACATGCAGTCTATTTTACTTTCTACTATTGGTAATGTAGTCCTTATTTTTTCCCTTCACTGTTGACTGTATTCATTATTAAACGGTTGGCAACAACCACAAGTTTTCATTAACATTCATTTTAACTTTATATGTTGAACATGTCATAGTTTTCATCATTTATATTATTTTATTTTTTATTATTTTTACTTTTGTCATTTTTCAACATGATTACAAAACAAAAAAGTTAGAAGAAATATTAGTCAAAACATAATGTTGATTAATCTTACACAAATTAAATATAATGTTTGCTTTAACTTATAATTTTATTGCAAATTAAAAAGAAGTTGGACAAAGTAACAAAATATAAATGAAAATAAGTCTGAATCAAATGTTGAAAAAGTAATTTCAGAAATGCCTAACGATCCATGTAGAGTTTAGTTTGGTAGACAACTTGGGAAACGATCACAAATTTTAGAAAACGAAAGCAGAAAGACCTAAGATAGAATAAGAAAATCAACGCCAAATGAAAATGAAAAAAATGTTCAAGCAAGTAGATGTATTTAGTATGTTGGGATGTAATTGTCGGTATTTTGGTTTACAAAATATTTATGACAAAAACAAATATAAAACAACAGGAAGAAGAAATTACTTGCAAGCTAAAAATACAAAAAGGCCCATTTTTCTGATATGTAAATATGTTTAGCAGATACATAGAATGGCAACAAACATGTCAACACATCATGATGTGGCACTTGGTGATATTGGAGCTCTTGCTATTGGTTTCATTATAAAAATAGGAATATTTGTTTATAGTAGCATATTGAACCAAAATACACTTCGAATCAATATTGGTTCACCTTTACACTTTAAAGAGTCGGCTAAATTAGTACCTTTATTTCTCTCTTTTCTTCCAAGTATATTATCAGAAAGATTATGCAGTTGAAAACGTACACAAATAAATGGCTACTGACACCAAACATAATAAGCACTCTATATCATGCAACACTAAGTTCAACCATTGCATCTTATAGTTTTATAATCGAGAAGAATTTTAAAATTGCAACATATTCACCAAGTACTTTTGAATTTGATATAACAGTAAAAGTAATCATTCCAGTTTCTCCATCACAGTTTACAGTTGAATACATAATAGTACATGCACTGTGTCAGATAGAATTGTAAGATGAATGAGTATAAGCAGATATAAAGACATGTTTAAAAGCAAAGCCAAAAGAAAACTGTGTAAACTTTTAACCTTGGAGATTTTGAAACTGATTTCTGTTCGCTCTCTATAGCATGCACAAAGTGCCGGCAGTGGAAGCTGGGGTGAGGTGGAATGCGAGGTCTGTTTATCCCGAGTTCTCTGGTAATGGATTTTACCACGACCATTGTACTTATACTGCTATTTTTCTGTATATTATCACAATGCAGACAAGCCTTGTCAGGACGCTGTCCACTTTACGAAAGCAGTCTTCAGCTGTGGAGGAATGTTAAAATGTAAAGCTTTATTCTTTTTTGCTGTCTGTTCTATGTGATGAAATTATTTAATATAATGAATGTTTCTAAATTTAGTCTAAATTTTCCAGAAAGCCAAACCAATGCCATATAACGCCATGCTATCGAATATAATATAGTCTGTTTCAGGTTAGACATTTTATAGCTGAACAGACAAGCTGAATTCACTTATATGTTGTCCGCATGAAACGACGAGACACGTTCTAGTTTTTATAATCTAGTGCGATTATTCTCGTTATAGACAGATTCATGTACGAACGTGGTTATTATAATAATAATCTCGTACAATCGTTCTTATGAAAGAATTTAATGTGTAATGAAGTCATTTCATGTTCATGTATGTGTAATGTATATCACTGTATTAGCATTTAAATATGTCTCGTGTATTTCACGGCTCAGTTATTGTATTTTTAGGTATTACAGTAAGTCATCGAATTACGTGGCGGTTTATTAACCCGGATACTGGGGTCAGTGTTGACGTTGGTTCGAGGAACGATGCTGGTTAACTCAGTTTGTGGGGTCAAAGGTTCTGGACCAACGGGTCTGCGGGGTAGGGAGGTTCTCAAACGATCCGAGGAGAGGAGTACACGAGATCATTCTTACATCACTCATCAGAGACAGTAGATCAGAAGTATTCATGCTCATTGTCTGGATGCCACGAGACAACAGCATCACATGTATTAGGTTTTTGAGCCAAATGTCAATGTCATTATGTGTGACAATATAATGCACCATCACACTTATTGATGAACAATGCATAATCATATTTGTTTACAGTTCCATACAGTGTTCATGTTTGTTTACAATTCCATACATTGATCATATTTGTTGATAAATCCAAATATCAATCATATATGTTGATAAAATCCATGTATTAATCAAATTCGTTGACAAACGATATCATTTGTGAGTATCCATGCTTTGATCGTATCCCTTGAGAAACAATTCCATTTTTTATTATATCCATTGTAAAACTTTGTACGGTTTTTCAGTTGGTATAGTTAAGTTTATGAGAGGTGAAGTAAGGGTGTGAGCTTGGGTATCAGAGATTAAATGATCGTTGATTTGCGTTATTCGTTCACGTGCTTGTGTTATGTATCTTTGCTAGATCAGATCCCATCTGGTTTCATCCTGCTAAAACTGACGTGTTAGACAACATTGCAAAACAGCATATAAGGTTTTAAACTGTGTAGAAGTTAGCATGATAAAAGTTTCAGGTGGCTTGGGCGTAGCAGCTGCTTGTTTGGGAGTTGCAGGATCAACAGTAACATTTATTATCCCTCGGTTTGTTACAAAAGCTTTCAAGGAAAAGTTGACTTGCAACAAAGTTTTAAAATATGACGAATTAGTGACCTCTGCAATTAGTAAATTAAACAGTATGGATGATAGCAAAGCAATAAGTGACAACAAATTAAGCCATGAAGAATTTATTTCATTTTACAGTTGACGAGTATAACAGATACTAAAAAATAAAGACATGCAACCAGGAGGAAAATGTCAAATACATAGAGACAAGATACTGAAGAGGTAATAAGAATATAACAAAATAATATATATACAAAACTTTTCGAGGAGGATAATAAATTGACGGAGAAGCTTACAACAATCATAAATAAATAATCCCTAACATATAAATAGAAAGCTGTGTACAAAAAGGACATCTTGAGAAAGCTATTTATTTTACCAATACAAGTGATGGTAAACTGTCCATTTCATTACAGAGAATAGATTTTGTTGTTGGTTTTTATAATATTTCTAACGAATTGAGGAAAACAAACATTCTATTACATCACCGACAAGAATAAATTAACACTATTTTTATTCCTGGTGGTTTCTATAATCATGTACATAAGCAAATTTAAGAAGGCATAACAGTAAATAACAACAATCGAGAACGTGTTAACATCAAGTGCTTGAAAAGTGCATCACAATTTCTAGTCACCCCATACAAGAATTACACAATGTACATAACCAACTGCAACTCTAAATTGTAAGGAATAAACATATACTGAATCAGGTATAGCTTGTGAATGTTTGAAACTTAACACTATATACATTTTTCCTCGATTAGTTACAACACGCAAAATTAATTCTAATAGTTATTATTCGTGTTTGTAAATTCTCTGTCTGTGATAAAAAAATAATTTACAGCGACTTTGTTTCGTACCTTGCTAATGGTCATCACAATCATTTGCATAGTCATTCAATAAGCAGAATAAATATTGGCATAAATGATGAAAATGGAAAACATTAGACTTTACATACGTCGTTGTCATTAAATAGATAGCTCTAAATGGTGCTTCAGTCAGACAGAAAGACAGAAAAAAAACAATTATAGCTCAACATTAAACAATGATTTAAACTTGAATAACAAATATATTACTGGTTTAACTAATCCTGTAAAAACACAGTGGAGCTACTTGACAATTTGTAAATGCACGTGATTGGTGCACAAATATGTAACACTTTGCAGGATAATAATTTGAAAGATATTAGGGCATGGAGAGATCAAGTAAACAACAAAATATCTTCTACTGAGGAGAGTACTGAAAGAGCTCACAGAAGTCAAGAGTTGCAAAAAACAGATTGTTGAAAGCAATCGACACATTTGAGATACACAAGACTTATTTAAGGGAGACTTAGTCATTTCTCTAAAGCATTACAGGAATTGCAAGATGTAAGAGAAAAAGAGAACAATACCAAAGATTCAAACATATTTTTAACCAGTTGCAGCAAGGGTCAACTCTGCAATAGATGCATTAGAGTAATATGAAACAAATAAAGAAATCTCTGGAAGAATATAACACTTTACAGTCCAAAATAGGAGCGCTACAAAATGACTTAAACAAAACTATGAAGAGATTTAAAAGCTAATGAATGATTGCTGGCTCGAACAGCAAGGTGGTTGCTAACACTAATACTTTGTTGGAATTGCAAAAGAAGAATGGTTCAACTGAAAGAACTACACTGATGGAGAATAACAAGAGTAAAATAAATATTAACGAAAGAATTATAAAAAGAAATATGAAAACAACTTATGATTCGTCTGTCACTGATTTAATTTATATAATAAAAAAAGTTGACCAGACTTTACCAACTTTAAAAACTACTGGAATAAATCAATCAAAAACAGATACGATAGAATATGTTGATCAAGAACTGGTTCAAAATATTAATTAAATAAAAGATAGTATTGACGAATCAGATAAAAGAATGAAACTATGTGGAAAGGTTTAAGAGATTTAGAAGTTGTTGAGGAAACGTTTTTAACAAGATACACATTTATTCAAAACCGAAATAGTTAAAACATTCACGCATGAAGCGGTAGTATTAATAGAGGTAAACCCGAAATAAACAAAAACATAGGGACATTCAAACCTCAATTAAACTCAGAAAAGGGTTAAAATAGTCTTTAATTTAACGCTAAATTTGATTCATTAAAACGGAGTTTGTTATTTAAAAAAAGTTAAACTTTTGTCTGGATGTATATTACTTTATGATTTTCGCATTGTACCACATTAGGAGTTTCCAAATGGAATCAGATTAAATATGAGTGATAAATACAATATTATAATTACATTCGAATTATATAAAACATAGTTGAACAGCTGATGAAAAAATGTTGTAAGATATTTAAGCTGAAAGTACACCAAATACATTAGTTGAGATTCATAGATTTAACTATGCACTATCACACTTGCTGAATACAGGTTACACACGTTATATACTTTGCAGCAGTATTTCAATACTTTGCAATAGTAAATCGTTCAAAATTAAGAAGACCAGGCTTATACGCGCTTATTATTGACTTGAATATTGAACGTTTAGGATTTTTTCCCAGCACTTTCATTGACTTTTACATTGGGTTGGAGTTAGAAAATCAACCTATTGTTTACTCATTTTAATTAAACTAGGATATTCTTTATACAGCGTAAAAGAAACGCGTGCATTTTATTTAGAAGAGAACGATATTTTAATTATTGGACTAAAAAAAAGAGTAAGTTGCGTGTGAAATTAAAAGTGGCAGCAGTATCAAAATTTGCCGCCATTAAATAGAAGATGGCAACAGCAGCAGCAATGATTAAAGGAGCAATACTAAACGGTATAGCATTTTTTCATGAAGTAATTATCTCTTTATATATTAGATCCTAACAACGCTGGTGAAGAATGAATTAGACACGGTAAAACGCCAGACTATAACAAGAATAGAACAAAGACACTAGATAGCTAAGATGAAACGTTGAGAGAACAATGCATGGTTGGTTAGTACTTAAATGATCTGGATGGTGCTTTTCCTCTGTTCATCTCCCAATCTGATGATGTTTTAGAAACATCTATGCAACCTAAACCTGGTGAATTTACAAGCCTTATGCTGTTTTAATGGGTATTGGTATTTATATTGATTAAAGGTAGTTTAAAACCTTACTCCTTTTTGCTGCTATTAAAAAAGAAATAATGTCACATATGGTAAATACATAGGTTAGCAAAGCAAGAGAAAACACTTATAGGTATTAAACATCTTAATCCAATACATCACAATACATCAGTGTATGCAAGAAATATTAAACCTGACCAAACACTGCAAGTGGGTAATACATAAGAGCATGAGTGAACCCCTATAAAAGTTGACATTAGCCGCGGGTAATACATTAAAAAAACCCACTGGTATAGGATATATTCAGTTTGCGGTATACGAACAGAAATTTAGAACACCACATGACCTCCAGATCCATTTGTTTTATTCCTTAGGATTTCAGATTCACCGTTACATTGGCAAAAGCATCTGAAATTATAGAAAGTGGTAACTCTGATTATGAACTTGAAAAAATTTGTCTCCAGTACGATACCATTACTTAGAGTTCATGGCTTACTATGTAAATAATAAATATAGAAATGGAACTTCTTTCCTCTACGACTACATTACTAGAAGAAGAATTATTGATGTCGCAGCTTATATGACTTTAACGAATATCATACCTGATTCACCACGAATGGGTTTAAAAGCAGTGTTTGTATTGTGCAAAAAACACAGAAAAGCTGACCCAGAAATGTGTTTAAATCCAGCTATAGAAACTGGTATGATTACCCAACAGGTTTTACTCCCCAAAGTCAACAGTTCACAAAAGCAACAAAGTATTTCTTTGACGAGCAATAAAAACACAGAAATTATTAACTTGGGTGTTCATTGTGTTCTTTTATATTTTACAGACTACTATTGTGTATGACTTGTACACATACTAATAGATTATATAGTACAGGTAATGTTCAACAACGTATACACCTTCAGATAAACAGAAACGCAAACATAGATGCACATAAAATGTACATTTATTTTGCTTCAAATGCACCCATTCAAAACAACCGGTTTAAAACCGACGACAGATTGTTCAAAATAAACAGAACGAGTTCTATTTGGAATTGTGTGGTAATACTTTGAACGAGTGTAAAATATTTAACATCAATATGCAGCTGAACAAGAAGGTATAAAAGCGTTTTGGATAAGTGGGGTTGAAGTGAACACGAAAGACGAAGAATGTGGAAAGACGAATCATCACAAGTCAATTACAAATAAATCTGTCTGAAAGATATAATAAGACGACTACAAACCAAGCGATGTTCTGATGAAATAATGAGTGATATTGTAGATGCAATTAAAAGGGATAACATAACAGAGGTTAGTGTTAATTTCCAAATACTTGCTAGCATACTAAACCCAAATCATAACGTTAGCAGTTTCAAATCAGTTTACGAGATACTAAATGAGTTAAAAGATAATGTAGTAAGTAGAAACAATAATGATCTTGTCATAGAGTTATTTAAGTTATTTTGCAATTTTACTAAAATCAGATACGATGATAAAAACATAAACTATCCAT
Organism: Margaritifera margaritifera; assembly: GCA_029931535.1. NCBI lineage: Eukaryota > Metazoa > Mollusca > Bivalvia > Unionida > Margaritiferidae > Margaritifera > Margaritifera margaritifera. Next base: position 3,811,061 of record JAQPZY010001622.1, read on the forward strand.
TTATTTAGACCCGATATTGATTTAGGTAAAATTATAAACATCATAAAAAATAAACCACAACCAAGTAATATGAGAGGAATTTCTATATTAGGTAGATGATTTTATTTTGTGAGTTTAGTATCTAGAGAACTAAAACTGCATTTGATGGGCATATATAACTTTTATCTAACTTTCAAATAATGATGTATTTAAAAGAACATCATAACAAGATCGTGTGTGGTGTTACAAAATATGGAATGTTAAGGTTTGTACTAGGTTTGATAGAAATGAACTATAAATATTTCTTATGATGTCATTATCTGTCCAAAATGTTTATACAACACAACTTACAACAAAAAAATTTATTCAAAGGTGACAAAGTATTTGTGATTTATCCTGTCGATAAATTCGACACATGGGTAGAATTTGTTATCAATGTTTACCATTTGTTTCTGATAAAGGATTGTGCTAACTTAGAGGATGCAAAAAGAAGGCAACAAATCTAACCTTATTAGAATTCATTGGAAGATATTGCGGTATATCTGTGTGGGTGATGATACAGAAATACTACTCTGTCATTAAAGATCCGAGAATGTTAGGGTTTTAGTGTCGTAAAATATGTTAGAGAAAATCAATGTGATACATGTTGTTATGAGAGATGAGATAGCTGAAAAGTTGAAATACAGTAATAGAAATTAACTTTTATTGTGCTTGGAATACGAGTTTTATTATAAAGCTGTTGAACAAAATCGTTTTAAAGCTGTAGAACAAATCTCCTTAAGGTACAACATATACAACATACTCATATATAAGGTTTTTACTTGATTTAATATATATATATATATATATATATATATATATATATATATATATATATATATATATATATATATATGTTATGTAACTCGTGCTGATATGATCTCAATAAATTCATTTCCAGGTCATTTTTACCTTGATTAAAGAAACAACATATGTACACTGTATACATCAAATTTAAAGTTTTCTTAATTACACGTTTCTTAATAACCTTGCATACCTTTTTTAATCTTTGTCAGTTCTGAAGGAGATCTTACTTCTGATACTACAAACTTGTCAAATAGGTGAGCCGTTCGTTTCCTCTACAAAGAATGCAACAACTGTCTTGTTCACTAACGGCATGTTGTAAATGTTATCTCTCTTGTAATCACTTGTATCATACAACCGAATGATCTCTTTCATGTCTTCATAAAAATTCTCCTTTTTGACATGAATGTATAAGGAATATGTGTCTGGTGTTACGTCTAGGGGTTAGAAATAGTAACAAAGAAAGAACAACTCAAACAAGCTTTCACAATTTCTAAAATATAAATTTAATTTCCTAAAATATTAAATATTTCAAACAAACAAAGTGAAAGAATTAAAAATAACTTACAGTTTAGAAATTCCTAAATAATACTAAATGTCCTATTGAATTTTGATAATCCGGAAGTTAATCCAAAGTATTCCGAATGAAGTCACTAAAGTGTTTATGTGCCACAAGAAACACAGTTTTAAATCCAAATGTTATTAATCCCAGGTAAACTCTTGTGAATGTAGAATATTGTTAAGTTCCTTGAAGAACAGTACTTAAATCCAAAATTTACTATATAGATAATAGATTTTCACCATCTGATTTTACAAACAATAATAATCTTCCTCAATAACCTTATGATTCTGGAGAACTGCAAAGAATGCCCATTCAGTGGTTATATTGGCATTATATAGTCTCTTACGGCGTAACAGAGAATTTAAACTTCTAATACTGCAACTTAGAATGAGTTCTATCAACAACCTTCTTTAACCAATCAGAAACTAGGTCGCGCATGTTACTGCTTATAGTGCCTTTGTACTACAATTAAAATACCTTATTACAAATCAACATGATGTTGACATAGGATTCAGGTCATAAAATCTGCACGCGCAAGCACGTGATTTCTTCATGGTGGGTTAAGCTGACCGACAGAATCATTGATTTTCCCAGGACATAGCATGACTCATGTAAACATGTTGAAGTACATTGTACTTTACAAATAGCGTAGGCTACTGAACTAAGGAATTATAATACAATGATTATAAACCCAAATGAAAACTATTATAATTTAATGATAATACATAATGCCGTAACACTAGTGAATGCACGAGGAATCTGTATCTGACATTAATAATGAAATATTTTCACCATATTTGTTATTTAGCTTGTTCAAATTCATATCTCAATCATCTGGATATCTCAAACACTTTAAATCCTCCCTATAATGGTTTTAATAACTAACCTTTTTAGTCTTCAAACTTACTAAAAAAAAACAAATTCTTATCTGTTATTGCTCTCCTTGTAAATGATAAGTCTTTCTGATTTTTGAAACTTTGTGTTCGATTAGAACATAATTTTACAGTTGTTCTTTTATGTAAATGTTTCATCTGGTTTTCTGATAGAGAGATATTCATTGGTCTTTTTTTCCAAATCAGTTGTTTGTTTTTTTGTTTGTTTTTTTTTTTTTTTGTTTTGTTTTGGGGTTTTTTTTGTCTTTAATTTGTATTTAATTTATTATATGGCTGTAACCAAGGATCTTCAACAAATAATACTACCCTTTGAATCCTTTTTAACTTTAATCCAAACTGAGAGTATAGTTTTAAATTTCGATAATGAATTACATATTTTTCTTTTTCGGCACATCTAATAACGTAGGTACTGTTTTTATTTTTTATTTTTTATTTTTTCCTTTCTATCATCGAGAAACTGTTTTCTGTAGTGTTGATAAATCTTCCATACTTGCTACTATTTTTTGGTGCTATCTTTTAATTATTAAATAATCATCATGAAGATATACGTTGGTACTTGTATATCCACTTCTAAAATACCTCCCGCTCACTAGCGTAGCAAGATATTCTGTCCCCCCCCCCCGCAAAACTTAATTATGCGACCCCCTCCCAATAAATAAAAGCTATTTGATGGGAATGTTGGGCCTCCCTCCCCCCATCTCCCCCTCAGTTGCGGGGGTTATTGGGCGGTTGCTACGCCCGTGCTCCCGTTGTATTAAATTATTTTGGATTGTTTTGATTTTTGTCTTGATTGCCATCTGAAACTTTTGACTGACTTTACTTGACACATTGGCCAATCATAAGAGTTATTGTTATTCAGGTACATAATAAATTACATTGACGTTGAACTATTGAATTATCCATTTATTCCCAACCTTATCGTCATCGTTGAGATAGTCCTCGTAATTGGATTTGGGGTATCTATTTGGCATCATACTAATTCCTCTTCTTAAACCAGACTAAATCCTTGAAAACATCTCATAATCAGTTAATAACTCTAATTCTACTCCGGTCAGCTGTATTAATGAACTGGATATAGTTTATCATTTTGCATGAAAAAAAAAATTTGTTTCAAAATAGCACATAAATTGTGTTATCTCTTTAAACTTAATAGCTTTGAAAATCACCAAGATATTTTAGTTTAAAATGCTCTATGACATGTTTGACATTTTGGTAGTCGTCCTTTTTTTTTTATTTCCTCACCCTTTGCAACTTGAACAAAATCTTTGTTTTTGTGGTCATGTGGTTTCTTTGAACCTGTTAAATTCATTGATATACTCATATGGGTAAATGTCCTTCCCTAGAAACTTTGTTTCAATTTCGTTAAAATGTTTTCTTGTTTCAACCTCAGAACTATCATAACTTAAATTTTTTGCAATATTATCTAACGAATCGTCCATAAAACTATTACTGTCTACAAATCTAACTGTCCTTTTGATGGGAATATTTTTTCCCCATTTTTTTTTTTCGACATTTTATTGTCACAATAAGATAAAATGGGATTGGGCACAAGTTCTAACAACTTAAATTAGCCCTCTCCATACATGATACAAGTATTGCAACATATTTCAACATGACAACAGTGACTAATAATGAAAAATGAGAGAGAGAGAGAGAGAGAGAGAGAGAGAGAGAGAGAGAGAGAGAGAGAGAGAGAGAGAGAGAGAGAGAGAGAGAGAGACGGGGGCACAATGACAGCATTCGCGATTTGAATAAGTTATTGAAATCGCTCGGTATTATAATTTTCAACAGCAAACTGTTTTGTTTTTTCTGGGGGGGGGGGGTTGAAATTTTATACACAGAATAGCTTATGTATCTTCACCATTAACGTATACTATAATGGACACAATTTGAACGTTCTCTTGATTAGCTGACACATATTTATATGATACCATAATTTTATAAATAAAATCACCTTTCTACCTATTCATCTCTCTCTCTCTCTCTCTCTCTCTCTCTCTCTCTCTCTCTCTCTCTCTCTCTCTCTCTCTATATATATATATATATATATATATATATATATATATATATATATATATATATATGCATGTGTTTGTATGCTTTTTTATTCTTTTTATCCTTTAATTCTACATAAGTTTATAAATATTTTAGCAGTAGGATTACTCAGTTAAAAATCATTTCATCCATTTATATATCAACCTGTCTATTACCTATCTGTTAGTCGATATCTATCTTTTGCTTTACATTGATGGGCAGGAGTTGCATAATAGTATGTTTTAATACCATTAAATCCTGATTTGGAAAATAGGTGTATTAGTAGGGAAATAATTTGTATGCATATGTACATGTGAACTTTCAGAACTTTTTTGTCACTTCTTCATATAAAGGACACCTACCTAAAAAGAACAAACCTACTGTCCTTTAATATAAGCAGTAAATCTAAGCTAACAACTGGATATGTCACTGAAAATAATTTTCTCAGCACCTCGGTTCGTTGCTGACTATACTTCGGACAGAACATGAAGAAATGCATGGTGGTTTCTATCCCACATCAGGAACAAAAATGGGTGTCAGCAAGTTGAACGCGGTAAAGATCAGCTTTTAATAAGTTTATATTATGTCGCAATCTAGTATGGATAATATCTAGAGCTCGATGAATAATTTGGACATGGACACTTTTTTAAAGCACTATAAGACATGCTAATTTGTGTATCCTGTTCAAGATTGTTCCACAAGGCCACTGTTGAGGATATAAAAGATAACCATTATTATAATACTTTCGAAATCATAATAAATTACAAAAGAAACTTATGACTAATGATTGTTGTTTCTAAATTTTACAAGACAGCCTTTTTCTGGCATATTGTTGGTTAAATAATTAGCTGATTAAGCAATATATTATGTTCATTGAATGCTAATTTATCGTAAAATGATTAATTATTTTTAAAAAAAATACCATTTTGTTGTGTATTTCTTTCTCTACAATGATATCAACCTTGATAAATCATTAATCCCACAATAATGAGACACACTTCTATCATCAAATAAAATCAGCATGTCAACATGAGATTCTCTTTATGTAATTCTAACCAGTCGTATATAGTTCCTCTCATCAATTTGCTCCTGTGGTTGATCACGGTGTTAATCATCTACTATCTCATCAACATTTACAGATATGTCAAATTCTTTTTCAAACTTATCAATATCGCTTCTCTTTATTGTACATTTGTAAAACTAATTTTTATAATCATAAATGTTATATTATAAATAATCTGTATTCATGATCTCTACGATGGGACAGAATTGGTTCAATGGCACTTACTTCTTGTCCAAATTTAGTGTGTAGCATTTAAATTAGCTAGTCAGCAATTTTTGTATTTCTATGCTATTCATAATATTTAATGCTTTTGTTTTGAGTGGCCAGTTTGTATTGACTGATAGTTGTCTTCCTGTTTATGACGGTATTGATTGTTGAATTATTAAAGACAAATCTAATTGAATTTTCACTCAAACAAAATCTCTCATCTTTCGTCTTCTTATTTCTTCCATTTAGGGTTCTAATTTATTAAGAAATTAATACAAATCCTGATTATTTCCTCAGTAAAATATATAGTCACGTAACAGACGAGTATATGAACACTGAAGCCCTTCCGTAATTATTATTTTCATTAATAATGTCTAATCAATCCTTTGATTTCTTTTCTAATTTGGAGACGTATATAAAAAAAAAGTCGTTTCCTTTTATTCTGTCACATTTTTTTTTTATCAGCGCATCAAATATTGTTTTCATTTATTACACTGAGAATGTTTTCATGAAATAATTAATATTAAACTTAGTGTTTCTGTGAGCATAAAATGAATCTTTAGTAGTAGTCTTTCCACATTTACATGGAATTTTCTTTTGATTCTTTTCTCTTAGAATAAATTTTCTTCCACTATAATGCCAGCTTGATTTCATCATATTTACAGTCATTTTACATCGTTGGTATTTTGCGGTTAGTTTTTCTATTTAATCAGCTGTTTTTTTCAGGTTACACTTGTGGCATTTAGTTGTATTCATTTATGCTACTTGCATTGTCTTTACAAAAGAATCTAACATAAACGTCATTTAAGTTTTTAATTCATCAAATATCTTACTTATTCTTTTTTGGTCAGACTCGTCAAACAGACAAAAAAAAAAAAAATAAAGTTAAATCTATTGTTTAACAATATTTATAACATTTTTTCCCCAAAACCTAATTTTATCTTCTTGCAAATGCCTGAACAAAAATACATTTTTCCGCTTTGATGTGTGAAGTTTTATTGTTATCCAGGACTTTGTTACAATACCAACAGTCATGTATATATTGATCCAATAAAATATAGTAATTGTATAAAATATCAAAATGCTTATTCTTTATCGTGATTGGCTCCACTTTTGCTTTGATGTGGTTCCTTAAACTTTGGAGTTACTAATTTTATGTCTTCCATTTATGTTAAGGAGATAGTATTTTCAGCTGATTCACAATTGTTAAAAAAGAATCATCATATCTATTTCATCACTACATTTTTGTATCGTTCATTTTTTTTTTTTTTAATCTTGCACAAATTGTCTTGCTTGTTTATAGCGACAACTCCTCCTCGTAAAATATGCCATCAATATATTCTCCTTTTCAGTCTTTCCATTTGAATACAACTGGTTAGCCAAATAGTATCTTCCTCGCTTTAAGAATCTCTTTTGTAAAATTGGGCAGACACCCCTCTGTAAAGATAGATTCATATTTTGAAATTCTAATTGTTCGACTACTCTAAATTAGGCGTTGGAAATATATCAGTTGTTAGGGAATCAAATAAATTAATCCAGAATTACGAGCTTTCTATTTCTTTACTTCCTGCAACCGGAGTCATGTCTAGAGATCTGTCATTATTCACATCGCTCAGTTTCTGCTATACATCTACTCATACCTGGTACGATTCAGAAAAAAGAAATTGAAACACTACCTAAAGTCAAGCACCTATGGACAACTGTATGATGAAGCGCTGATTCAAAACTGATACGCTTGAATTATATACACTTTTCGATAAATACGATCCTATTATGATAACAAATAAATGATAGGTGACTTTAAGGTTGTTGTTCTTACAAACTAAATGTTTAAATTCCTCTGTAGTCCTTCCTTTTCATTGACCACTTGCAGCCTAATTGCACAATCGTTAAAGCGTGTACTGACAGCAGGATTTCCAGATATTGTTGACACGAGTCATATTAGACTGCTCACCTGCATTTTGATTTCTACAGATTGAGCCGGTCTAGGTAGCTTAGTGCATTAATATAAAAATCTGCGATACCGGGATTATACTCGTGCGTGGAACGAATTTAACGGATCATATTGGAACTAAATATTGAAATCGCAATACGAAGCTCAACCGGGCTGGGCCCTAAACGGCTTAGAAACACTTTAATCGAAATATGTTTATGAGTGATTTTTTTATGATGAAAAATGCGGCGGTGGTAGCCTAGAAAATAAATTCTAATTTTGGGAGTTATGGTTTTTGTTTTTGGTGGTTTTCAAAAAGAATTTTCAGATAACCATTGTGGTCAACTAAATAAAATAATTGCATGCTTTTAGAACAACAAGAAAACATCATAAAGTTTTTTCGCTTTAAAGCCCTCGGCTCGGACAAAAACAGTGCTGAAAAGCTGGAAATATTGCGAAGGTTATTAAAGTTCTCAAAATGTTGTTGTTGATGATGATGATAATGATTATGATAGTCAATATTTGTAGAATTTCAACAATATTGATGTTTGATGGGCAACGTTTTTAGAATTTCAAAAATATTGATGTTTGTCGGTCAATATACAACGTTCATACTTCTTGTATCATATATCAGCCACCCTAGAAAGGCGTAACGTATAGCTAGAAGCTGATCTGGAACAAAACCAATAATTCACTTGTAAAAAAAAATTCCTTAGTTATAAACGTCCAAATTACCAATATTGGACACGCTTTAACGATAAGCTGCGTTCGTCCCATAACTTATAATACAAATGTTTTCTTTGCAGCACATACCAATGTATATAAAGCAATGGTCTTACCACCAAAATCCACCCAGATATCCCAGTTCAGTTAGTTTAGTTTTCTGCAAACCCTGTGTATTGTGTGGACCAAAAAAATATCGTTTTTACACTCAGAGACGAAGTGGCTTTGATAACGAGACTAGCTTTTCCTAAATTGTAAACATGCATTGCGTTCAGACAGGTATCTTGGTTGTTTTTTTGGGTCTTATACATTTTTATAGATAGTCTAGGGTTTCAGTCATATGGTGACACTTGGACAGCGAGAGCATGCGCTCTAAACTCTTCTTCGCAACGCCTCGATCGTTGCCGTTTTAACACCGTCGTACGAGTGCGTGACGAAATATGCTGGGAAACACCCCGCCTTATTTAAATGCTAAATCATCTGCCTGACGTTTAAGGTTCCCTCACAGATCCCCCAGCCCTCCCCCTTTTTTTCTCCCCTTTAGTCGTGTGCGTCTTTGTTCACGATAATTTCACCACTATTCACTGGGAGGGCCACAAAATTATGTCATGCAAATATCTGTTTTATTTTTTAATTTCAATTTTTTTTTCTTCTCTGAGGTTATGTAACTTTAAACATTTATCAATGGTCCTTTTGAAACAAATCGTAACTAGTCGTCCATTCCAGATAATCCGATACTTTATACTACAACCCCCATAGGCATATCCAGGATTTTGTTTTGTACGGTGGTTCCATTTTGAGAATGAGTGGTTGCCAGGGCATGTGCATAACATCTGTATGTTAGTCTCGGATCTTGCTGAAAATTGCCAACTTGTTCTATTGTTTCACTGAAAAGTGCACTATATAGCTGTTAAAAACGTACTCACTAGTATCAGTGGAAGCAGGGATGTTTTGACAGCCTGGGCTTGGGACTCAAGGACTGTCTGAAACGGGGTTGTATTTTTTTTTCAACAAAAATTCTGGGTAGGTGTTTCTTATTGAGAGTCATACACGGGGTAAAAATAATCCAGTCTGACATTGGAATGTCTTTTTCACCAGGTAAACTGAGGCCAGATATCTGTCAAAAACCTCCAGCTCCCATATTTCAACACGAGTACACCACACCACCATGTCCCTGTGGAAATTTAACTTGACCACCAGTCACCCTAAATTCGCGAATACAAAAAGAGGAAAGACTTGTAAATTTTTAAAAAGATTTAGGCTTCAATGAAGCCTGAAGGGGAGAAAAAGTAAGATTTATCTAAATAACTGTATACTCAGTTTAGACGTTCTGCATGAAAAAATGCATTATATGGTGTACATAAAAAAAAAGAAAAAAAAAAAGAAAAAATTAAAAAAAAAACTGAAAGTATTCGTTTTAGTTCAATTGATGCACGTTGTTCAGTGATTTAAGCATGAATGTAAGGGACGTAACTCGTACACAAGCACGTGACCTTGAAAGCGAAAGTAGACTTCGTAGACATTGAACTCAGGTCTGTATAGATACAAACAGCTACCAATTAAGATATGTGGGTACAGTTAATGAATTATAGGTTACATTATATGTAAAATGAATTTTTCTTTAGATGTAATCTCTTAATGTTATTCGTCTCCAACACCGTCCAAGTTGTACAATTAACTCATCGTTTCTTAGTCTATGCTGGAAGAAATCCGGGAACTGAGGAATCCACAGTGATATGAACCATTTTGCGCTAATGATGTTGAGTTATTGCTTTTTTTTTTTTCTTTTTTTTTTTTTAAATTACACTTGCTCATACACAGTGCAATTCCTCGTCAAAGAAGTTACTTGGAATTAATTAAAAATGTATCAAAATTTATCAAACGCAATGCACAGCTAAGCCATGACTCTGGAGAAGCCCACGAGTTTAATGGTTTCACTTTCAAATTCAAATTAGGAGAATCAAACTCTGTTCTACTGTGAATAAGAGGGAAAATTAAATTGTAATGAATGGAAAAATAACAGAAAAAGGTTTAAAAGTACCATAATCATTAAGAATCTCGTTTCTATAAACACAATACCATAGAACCTTGTTGACTCGAACAGTCATACGCTAAGTTCATAACTCAGTAACATAACTATTACACAATTTGTGGTCAAATGAAGGACTTTTTGAATGAGGGTTAAATTTTGACAAGGAAATGCTTTATTTTATTTAAATGGATAACTTTCTTTGTTTTTCACAGAAAAGTATACCATTTTAATTGCAAAAGGTTTAATCAGCTAAACCATTGAGTCTATCAATCCTCTCACATATATAGAGAATATCTATGTTTTTTGAGTACATATAAGGAAATATTTAATGAGTGAAGTGGAAACATTGTATTGTCTTCTTATTTTTATTATACATTTTAAGGCAAAAATTGGTGATTTGCATGGATTTTTTTCTCCATTCTGTGACAATCTAATTCAGGGGTAGCCAGATTTTAGTGACATGGGATATACTTTTTACTGAGTCATACCAACAGAGTCTGCCAGCATGCCCCCCACCTTCACGAGATATTAAAACATGTTGCAAAATATTGAATTTCTCTTAATAATCAAATAATGTAGCTATGGATATATCAAACTCTCTTACATACTTTTTTACAAAGTCTATTAATAAATGTACATATGTCAGGGATGGCCAGACTTTAGTGACATGGGATCTACTTTTTACCGAGTCATACCAACATGGTGTGGTCTACCAGAAACTACTTTGCAATTTACCAGTCGACCACGATCAATGTATTGGCCACCCCTGATCTACTTAATGGATATAACAACGATATAAAGATGTTCCAAAATTTTACAATAATTTTAGGACACTAACTTTTTACAAATTTAGTTCCTTCATAATAATGCTTCAGACTGTATTTTATCAAATTAATGACTGTTTGCATACCAAAATGAAGAGATTTCTATTTTTCTTAGCCCATTTTTTGTGCATGGATTGATACATGTCAGGGGGTGGGTACTGTAAAAACATCACAGAGCAGTCGTATCTGGCAGACTTCAGAACATAACATCTTTAAACAAAGGTTTTTAATGATTGCGAGTTTACCTATAATGTTGCGAGTTTACCTTTAAGGATTTTGGTTATTTATTTTGTTTATTTCTGCATTCAAATATGAATTGTATGACCTAGGCAAGCTTGCAGGCTGGTTCAGTACCACATGCTGCACCCAGATTTGATTGTCACTTAAATTTGGTTGCAATCAACACTCATCTATTCTCGATTTCGCCATCATTTTCAAACATGATTATGATTCTGATGAGAATTAAAATCACTACTCAAACAGTTTATTATCATATTTAATCAAGTGTTTTTCCCTAAAATTTGTATGGGTGACAGTGTATATCAAATAGAAACAGGTCATGTAAGTTCAGTCATAGACAATATGCACATTTTTCATGTGGAATACTATTTTTTTTTAATGTTAATAGTTGAAGTCTACTCTTTGTTGTTTGGAGTTTGTTTGTAGGCATTATTTGATGGCACCTCCTCCTTGATTACATAAATGTATGCTACAGTCTTGACATATTTTAAGATCTATTCATCCTGATGGAAAGAGAGAGAGAGAGGAAGGGAAGAAGAGAGAAAAGGAGATTAGGAAAATGAGAACCGAATTAGGCCTAAATAAGGAAATACAAGTTTGAATAACATAACAACAGATATATTCCTAAATGGACAAAGAAATATTTCTTAAAGTGATATTGCCACTGTGGTAATAAAAATGGTATTGCTACTGGTAGTATCCAATTTCTCACACTGATACTTTTCAATATCTCATGAAATATATAAGAAAACAGATTCCAGGGGACTGCACCCATATTTGATTGCAAGCTAAGTGTGAATCCTTGCATTATTGGGTAGCTGGAGAAAAGCTTGCCCAACCAAGTAGGGCATAGAGAGGGAATTTACTATCTAATATGTACAAATTGAACTCTTTGACTTGAATATTGTTCATTAATTTTCATGAAATTTTCACAATATATACATGAATCTTGTCTCAGTCACTGAGAAATTTTTCAAAATGAAAAATACCTGTTTTAAAGAAATAGTTATGCAAATTAGTAGGCAGTGCATTCTCCATTGTCAGTTATTACCAAAACTTTATGATGCCATTTCTTACATAGAGGTTGCACAGGTCCGATTTTTATTCCCATGATGTAAAGTAGTATGATATGTAATACAAATCAATTAGTAAAAAAATTTACTTGGGTAATTATTCTGTATGCAATATATATGATTTAATTTACCAATTCACATATGGAAACAGACTTTGATTGTCAGTGTTATTATGTTTATTTGATCGCCAGCCATCTTGAGAGGGGAGATCTGAACTCTGTCAAAAGTGATAGTCTACTCTGCCATATGACCATGTCTTATTTTCCGTGGGGAAGTTCGAAACCGAGCAAAGCAGAGGGAGTTCCACTTGATGAAATGAAAAGGCTGCAGAATTCACTTCAGCAAGGATTGGTAGATATAATACTTCACCACATAAGCATGATCTACATGAGTATGGATACCTGATTACAGAGATTGAAACCTGTGTCAATACCTTATTTACATATGCCGTGATGTTTGGTTAAAACAGGAATGTTTTTATTAAAATGATGAGAAAATTACACTCAATTTGTTTTTGCTTTCATGCGACAGTTAAGTTCCTTCCAAGGCTGTAGTATATATAACCATATTTTACATAATAAGCACATATAGCTTAATCTTACAAAAAATACGTGTGAAAAACCACAGTGTATTCATGGGTCATGATTAATTAGGTGGCTTAGAAAACATGTATGTGACAGTACCTTTATGGTTGTAATGTTGTATCAGTACATATGTATGCAACAGCACACACGTATGTTGTGGTTGTTTGGGCATGTGAAATATAATCAGTTAAATTACAATTACTTTTGAAAAATTTTATTACAATTACAGTTACAATTACTTACTTTCTATGAGAATAATTAATTAAATTACATTCTTAAATTGTAATCAGTTACTTAATATTACTTTAAGTTTTGATAGTATATTTCATGAAATCAAAAATATATTATAATATACAAATTTAAAAACAGCAATACTTATGTCTTCATAACTAAAATAAAATTATCTTGAAAAAAAACAAACCTAAAGATTCTTTAGGTTTAATATCATATTTTAAGTTTTATGCATATTTTTTATGAAAAATGTAATAATGCAGAAATCAGAAATCAATGTAATCTTGATTAGAGAGTATTTTTTGCTGTAAACAATTCAGATGATTACTGATTACGATTACACTAGGTCTGGGTCTGGACATGTTATACAAGATAACAAAGTGATTTGAAAAGAAGAACCATATAACATAGGAACATTACACAGTTTATATTTAAATGTAAATTGTTAATTATAAATAATGTTTTCAGGCTCAAAATTAACACTTGCAATCTAGCAATTTTTTAGTAGCAATCTTTGATTTGGTAGTTTACAAAATATGCACTGCAGTTTCTTGCCTAGTACCAGTTATTTTACCTTTTGTCAATGACAGCGATGCTTGGTTATCTTTTCTTACATATTTGAGCTGCAAATAATTATAGATCAAACCAATAATGTTATTTTACAGCTGATTCCTTTGTTTGAAAATTTAGAAACAATATTTGTATAGGCTCAACCTAAGTACCAATTTTGGTCCTGCTTTTTTGCTGTTTTGTTCAATCTACTTATCATTTTAACATGTTTAACCACAACAATTGTATATACTGTACCTCATTCTGTATCTTTACAAATTTGCATTTAAAACTAGCCAAACATCATTCAGTACCTTTAAAATTTTTCCATTAAAACCAACCAAACATCATTCAGTAACTTCTGAGCACATCTAACTATCTGCAGTAGTTATGATGTCATTTTAAGTTTAATTTTCTGAAGATAACTTAGTGCTCTCCCCAGGGCCTTTTTACCATAGCAGTCCCGCTACACTATCATTTCAGCCTGCTACACTTTAGAACCCGCCGATACTCTCCGCTTGTGCCACTATGCTTTTATGTTTCCCGGCATCCTTGTAAAATTAATCTGTTAAATAAATATCCTGTCACCTAATTCAAAGCTCTAATACTCAAATGACACCTGTTCCTACTTTGTCTTGGGTATTCAATTCAGATAATCCAGGATAGTTACTCATTCACTTAGCTGTTATCGTTTGTACTTTGCTGACCCAACTGCTGGTGCATGACCTTTGATGCGGGGTTCATATTTACACTGACATAGTCATGTGATTGGTCAGTGATGATGAAGTCTACTGGTAGTGTGTGTTGCACATATTTCAGTCATTTCCACTTCCAGCTAAAAAGATACACATATTACATTTTAAGTTAAGCAAATTTTTTTGAAAAATGGACACACCACCTTCAAAAATATGTAAAATTACGCAGCGTACGGCTAGCCCCATGTTGGCCTGGTGATTCTGATTCAGATAGTTTGATTTCCCGCAAAGAAAGGGCTTAAGAAATGAAGGACGGGGTTCAACAGTGAATGGAAGACTTCATAATTTGCTGGATCATATGGTAAGTTTTCCATGTTGTTAAATTTTGGTTCAGATCTCCGTAAATATCAACAGTTGAGATGGGGGGATTCCTTGGGCACTATTAGAATATATTATTTTGTTTTTATAGTAGTAGCAGTAGTTGTAGTTATGATTGTTGTCGTTATTATTATTTTCTGGAAAATGTGACAAGGAATGAAAGTTGCATTTTATCCATGGGTTGCTCTTATATTTACATAGTAAAATAGTTTGAACAGTAGACCTTAACCTAATTTCTCATTTCTTTTTTCTCTCTATCCAAGTAAGAAAAGGAGCAATTTTTTTCTTCCAGTATTACCTGTTTTGATAACGTGTAAATAAAAAGTGTTGGATTATTCCTTCATTTATATTTGAAATATATTTAAAACAATAAATAACTAGTTTGCAATTGCAATGTATTACATGATAAATTAGGTGGTGATATTTCTTTAGCAGGGTTCACATCTTGGCTGACCTCTTCCAGGGGAGTGCAAAATTTAATGATGTGAAGATGGAGGTGTACAGTTTAAGGCAGCTCTTGGTGCACATCAAGGACCCCATGTCCTTTAGTCAGGCATTGGAAAAAATTGCCTTTTTTGAACAATATTTTAGCTCTCTGACATTGATTCAATGAATAAATAAAACAATGACAAACACACTGATATATTATTTCTGATGGAGAGGAATATGTATTATGTTAGCTATACTGTCATGATTATTTGAAACCACAACACTGTCTTGACTACTTAAGAATTTGTCCCTTGTAATTGACTTGGGATTCAGGTAGTTTTGTATCTTTTTGTACATCCAATAATAAATTTTATGTTCCATTTTTTTCTAGACTGTGAAAGGTCATTCTCTACAATGAACAGATCAATCATGTGTTAAGGAACAGGTTGACACAGAGGGTGCTGAATTACCTTATGACAATTAGTACAAAGGACTTTGCCTAAAAGTCTTTAATTTTAATGTGGCAATCAAAATATATGGGAAGTGAAGAAACAAAGGATATCATTTATTTAAATTCAAACACAAATGAGTTTGACATTAAATCATGTTATAACATAGGGAAATAAAGAATGCTCTGTAAACATATGTTCTTCTCTTATATATCACTGATATTAATTTTGTCATTTTTATGATGATAACATGCATATTTGAAAACGTATTATGACGCTAATGCACGCTTACCCTGATGCTATCAAAAATTTCTGGGGAGATCACTAATTGGAATTTTGCTTCCAAAATATTAGGAATAGAGCTATACTATTAAAAAAAGAGTTTTAATTTATATTCCTTTTTAGATTATTTCACGATGCAGGCAAACCTAAAGTGTATAAGATTTTGGACATTCATTGTTGCAATAAAGTATTTACAGTGTGAGATATATGGCGGTAACAATTGATATTAAATAAATAATGTACATTGTAAGTGTTTCAAGCAGATTTTTTGGTAATAATTTTCATGTGATTGGATTAGTTGAGATTACTGAAACTGGAATTTATTTATTAATGTAAGATTTTTGTAATTTTATGATCCTGTGCTTTTGATTGACCTACTTTTATCAATGCATAATTTTCATAATGTCAAGAGGTTAGGGTGGCCATTTGTCTGGTTTTAGTCCGGTTTTCAGCTGGTCTCTCTCTTGCTTCATGTGATAAATTTTGCATGTGTGTAGAGGAGTGTCTGGTATTCTTGAGGTCCATAAGTGGCCACACTACAAGAGATAGGTAGTTTCTTCTTAGAAATGACAAAATTTAAAGCAAAGAGCTTGAAAATAATTGAGCAATATTTGAATTATGATTTCTAAATCATAAAATAATTATTTTCTCAGTATTATAAATGAATAAATTCCGCTCTTACCAATATTATTATTTGATGCAGAAACATATTACTATTAGTAGGGTGTTCATCCAGCACATGTCTGCAACTCTTGGACATCTGCATCATATTTCTCTATTGGATGTCCATTAATGTAGTTAGAATGTGGAAACACTCTAATGAATGACTTAGCCAATCAGTTTATAATATATGTAGTGAGCAGTTGTATTTGCAAGGTTTATTTTGTTAAAAATCATCTTTACACTGTACAGCCAGGGTATATTCTGGTATGTGTGATTATGGGATCCATGCTAATTTCTAAAAAAAATTGCACCAAAACATCCACTGAATGAAAAAAATGACGCGTCATATTTGCAAACCCTTCCTTAGTGTGCTTCATTAAATCCCAATAAATATTTAGAAAATTTCCCCCATTTTCAAATTGAGGGGGAAACACTCCCCCTCAACTTTCAGTTCTGGAATAGACCTATACAGTTTTGAAGAGAAATTACTTATGCTTGCAGTATTTTAATGAGATTAAATGTTATAATGTTAATGCTTTTCAATGAAAATTCATAGAGTTTGGAAATAAAAAGATGCATCAGATGTATTTTTGAATGAATGCAAAGTCTCACAGTTCCATATTGAGAGTAAAACTTACTTATGTTGTAAGAGATTAGAAAAGGGTACCTTGTGAGCTCTTGGTCACTAAAAGCCTATGGTTATTAATATTATTATTATTATTATTTGTACAGGAAAATGTAGTTTTTCTGGAAAAAAACTCTGAAGTATTAATAGCAGCAGTTGAGTCTCAGACATACACAGTCCAAAAGCTTCAGCAAGAACTACGGAGCTATAATCTTCAAAAAGTTTTGACAGACAAGGAGACCCAAACAGAAGAGACAAAAAACTCGGGGGACATTGGTTGTCCAGGTGATGGTTGGAGATCTGATAGAGGACGACAAGGTCGCAAGCAAGTAGATGATGGAGCTTGCCAGTCAAGTGACATGCATCATGGGGATACTAATAGTGTTGTAGATCCACCGTATAAACAACAGGCTCTGCCTGATTCTACAGATGACATCCTTGTCAAACTTCTACTGAACAACCAGGTTGGTAAAGACTGATATTATTGTTTGTAAGTCCTTTTTTTGTAAATATATAGATTGATTGCTGCCTTGTGTAATTTTATCTGCCACTTAAAGAGCTGCTTTACATAACAGCTAGATAATTTTGACATCCCTGCAACTGTCCATCCACCAATACAACTTTATTTTGTGAAGCAAAACCCATATACATGTACTTGTGGTTCTTTTTGCATGAAAGACTTTGAGATTTGAGAAAATATTCTGTGAGATTTAAAGGTCAAACATAGTTTCTGTTTAAACCTATCTTTAATTTTTCCAAATCTAAAAATGTGGTTGGGTTGGTTGGGGGGTAAAACTAATTTTAATGATGTAATACTTACCTGTTGCTATTACGTAGCTTACTCTTTTCTGAAAAGAAAATACTCTTGAACATATGATGAGAATTAATCCTCGCATAGGGTGATTCCACAATATTCTGAATTCCAACCCATTGCTTCTGGCCCACTAGTCTTCATTCTTTTTCAGGACAATATAAGCCAGGAGAAGGAGCATGTCTCTAGGGCTGTCTCCACTTTTCCATGGGAAAGGGGGAAGGGGCCGCAAACTTCCACCCTGGACCTTTGTGGCACCCCCATTTAGGTCCCAACTACCAAGGGGAGCTCAGAATTGGGGTTGTTACTTTGACTGGAACTGCATGGCTTTGAAAAACTTTGCTGACAGACCCTTTGGTTGGTCAAGATGATTTCCCTTCTTGGCCAGTTCTGATGGGCCAGGAGCAGATGCAACAGACTGGTGTTGCTGGTCTCTCAAATTCTGAGAAGCCACAGAGGAAATGAGCCCTTCAGAGAGGGTCTGTGCTCCAGTAAGACCTTGGATGTGTCTAGAGCAACATCCCTGTGGAGTTGGAGAAGCTCTGCTGATAAAGTCATGGACAAGGATAACCCATGCCTAGATTTTTTAGTCACAGCTTCCAACAAACACTGAAGGGGAGTTGCCAACAGGGATTCCTCCTTCCTGCCAAAAAGAGGTCAGCATGCAAGGCTATGGTTTCTAATGACCTAGCCTTTAGTTCTTAGACCTCCAGTGTTTTACCATGGATGGTGAGCCCAGGACCCATGGAAATACACACATATGATCCTCTGGCATCAGAGGTGGGAGGTTTAAGGGGCCAGGAAGGGGTGTGAACCCTATAACTAGAAGCAGAGACCAAGGGTCTCAACATAGATGGAGCGGGGGAGGGGGTACAGACCACCTCTTACATTGTCTAGCAAACTCCTGGCCCTTTCTAAACCTTTGGGAAAGTTCTTTTATCATAGCCCAGTGAAGGAACAGCAAGAGATCTAGTCGAGAAGTAGACCCAGAGAGTTTCTTCAAGCTGGAGAGAATTTTAGTGTCCTCGGGACCTGAAGGCTTAGGACATGGTGTTACGACTCTATGGTCTAAGAAAAATGTAACAGAAAGAAAGTGAATCCAACAAATCAAGTAAAAAATCAACAAGCAATTTATTACTAGATAATTAAAATGAAAAATCAAAAAGTCACTTACAGTAATGTGTTTTGAAATCCTAATAATCCAATAAGAATGATTGTTCTAATCACAAGTCCTAAATATAGAATGTGTCCTTGAATGTTATTATGTGTCAATGGTCTCCAAAGTCCTGATGTACTAGAAATCTTGATGTGCTGAAGTCAAAATGAAGTATTCCAAAATCTCTGAATAAGTTCACATAAATTCCAAAATTATCAATCAAAATCCAAAAGTTTATGAGCACTGTTATAATCCAATGAATAATTAAAATAATTCCTCTCTTAGAATTTGGAATGAATTTTCACAACTGTAATAGCTCTTTACAAGACTGATGGTAATGTCGAACTGAAAAAATGTCCACCAAACATGATATATATTAAGATTGGTCACATGACAGAATGTTCTAGATTGGTCACATGACAGAATGTTCTAGAATGTGTGTCATCTTAATGGAATTTTAACTTGTAAACAAAAATCAACCTTGACCTTCAAATTGAGAAAACATATTGATCAAAACAACCTAATTCAAGGACACTAGTTATACATGTTTTTCCTAACAAACATAAAGATTTAAGCAAATATTAAAGTGAAGAAACATTTATAATTTCCTAAAATATATATAATATTATATAAACATCATACATAACACATGGATCAAGGGGCAAAAGATGGTAGACCTTGTTAACCGCTTTATCAATAGACCAGATCTTTTTCTCCTCTGATAGCTTGACCGATGGTTGAGAGGAGGTCCAAGACCCCAAGGAAGGAGATGCCATCTTGACCAGTTCTGCATCAAACTTGTGAGAATCTATGATGACAGTCAGGATGTCTTCATCCTGCTCACACTCCTGGGATGCAGGACTATGTGACTCAGTGTCTCCTTGTTGCAGGGAAGACTTGGGGGTATAGGGGACCCTGACCCATAACTCCTCTTGCAGAGCAAAGGGACTGAACCTAGTGGCAGACTCAGAAGGTGAATGAGAACAACTCTGAACCATCCCCGGGTGTTTGGCTGAAGAAGGTCTGGTCCCCTCCTTTTTGGTGTCACTTCATAAGAGGAAAATGTCGGTCCATGGACTGGACCATCGACAACTCCACCATATGGCCAAGGCTCTGCAGTTCATGGTTGCATGTAGGGGAATGGCCAGTGACTTCCCATTGGTGGAAGGCCCCACATCCCATAGAGATTTAATGGGATTATAGGAAAGGAGGGGATTTGAATCTGGCCCCCTTCCCTAGACTGGCATCTATATGGTGATTCCCAATCTCAAGTGGGATTCAATGGTAGCCTGGAAAGTGGAGGGGGGTCTCAACCTGATCCCTATCTCCATGCCGACAGGCCTTCAGTAATCAGTGACTGGTACTCATATACTTGTGCCTGGTGCCCAGCCAGTGACCGGTCAGATGATTCTGATCAGTAGGAAGACCCGTCTTCAGATCTGATAGACTTATATTGTAGCTCCCCCCTTACCGGGTGGCTCGATCCTGTCCTGCCAACACTGAGCTGTGGGCTAGCAAAGGATGCTGCTCCTCCCTTGAGGGAGGGTGTGACTTGTTTTCTGCCCTATGAGATTGGTGAAGTTGCTGCTTTTCCCATACTTTACTTTACTAATCCTTCTCTGAGACCAGAGACACTCGGAGAAGGAAAACCCCATAAAATCTGAGGATGAACAACAGAAGACACTGAGACTGTGCTTATGTAGAAAGTGGCACAGCTGTTATTTATTTACTGCTTAAGGTTGTTAAATGCTAACAGTTAAGTTACTTGTCCTTGTTGGATTGTCTGCCTTAGCTTTGATGCTCACTATTGCTTTCATGTGATTTAGCCTGTCCATGTTTGTGTACATGAAGTTGTGAGATATTTAAACATTCAGACATACCTACTTCAGAATTACTGATTCCAAAGTAACTATTATTTTAACTTTGTTTATTTGGACAGTAGTATTGTTAGGATGATCTAGACTTCATAATAATAAGTCCCCACTATACTATGATCAGTTTTTAATGAAATTGTGTGTATACATGTAACTTAAATTACTTGTACATATTGCTTCTCCTTCTTACCAAGAAGGACTTTCAAGATGATACTGTAATAGCTCTAGTTTCATTTTAAAAAAATGATGGGTACAAATATTATGGTTGCATTAAATAAGTGGCATTATTTTAAGATTCTGTATTCATTTAATTTCCAGAAATTGTTAATGATAAAAAGCTACAGCAGGATAAGTAAAATATTAGGCTTATTTACTGTGTAGCTGTATTATGTGATATTGCACATTTAAAATATGGAAAATTTGCAACTGGTTTGTGCAACATCATACCAGTGATTACACTGGATATAAATACTAATACAGTGACCTCTCACTATAAAACCCCTCAGTATTGTGATGCCCCTTTTATAATGCCAGTATGGTCATGGATTTCCATTAAATTGTTTGAATTTTGTTTATACTGCTGCCATTCTTATAATGCCAGTATGGTCATGGATTCCATTAAATTGTTGAAAGTAGGTATTAGTATCTTTATGCAATACTAAACTGCCCATATTAATGACTATATGCAATACTAAACTGTCCATATTAATGACTATACATTGTATATTGTGATCATGTATCTTTCAGCAGGATAACTCTGTGAATGAGTAGGCATTAGAACAGTGGTCTATATGCATTACATGTGAGGCCCCAGCTGTAGTGTCAAATTAAGGTGATTATTCATGCATGAAATATGTTTGTAATAGTACATACTGATTGTCTTTCCAAGGTTACTTAAAGCCTGTGGCTTTCACAAGGTAAAAGCTGGTTTCTAGGGCTAAATGATGACAATAGGTTTTGATTTTATATTGCAGAAAAGAATCTTCCTTATTTTTGTTTCTAGGGGTAAATGATGAAGAATTTTCCTTATTATTGTTTTATTCCTTTCAGAGGTCAAGTTCATTTTATTCTTAATTTATTTCTCTTCTGCATGATAAGTAATGTTTACAAGGACTGCTGGTGACTTTTAAGGTTTTGAAGACGCAAGCTATGTCATCAGTGATTACATTCTGGCTGTCAAACTTGCCTTGATGTCTCTTCTTACACCAAAAGCGCTTATTGGCTGGCCTGTTGTCTCTTGTCCATCTCTCCATTTTTTATCAATTCTCCTCCTAAACTACTTGGAGGATTGCCATGAAACTTTACACTTATATTCATCCCATGGTCTGGTTGGTTTTAAATGAAACAGATGCAGCTAGGACATCCAATTTGGCCACCACAGTGTCCATCTTGAAAATCATATTATTGCTACTCCTCCTGAATGGATGGCCATATAAACATTGGATTTCACTAAAAGACATCTTATGATGTCTAGTTGGTCCTAAGTGAAAATGGTTTCAATCTGACATCCACTATGACCACCATGGTGGCCATCTTGAAAATTTTAGTATTGCTCCCCCTCTTGAATTGAAAGTCATATTGATATGGGGTTTTCACCAGAAGATTCTTAATGATATCTAGTTGGTTGTAAGTGAAATTGGTGTGAATCTGACCTTTTTATGGTTGTCTCAGTGGCCCTCTTGAAATCTTGTTATGGCTACTCCTAGATCAATGGTCATATTGACATTGGGTTTTCGCCAAAAGACTTCTTGTGTTGTCTAGTTGGTCCTAAATTAAAATGGTGTCAGTCTGATGTCCAATACATATGCCATGGCTGCTGTCTTTAATATCTTGTTATCGCTACTTCCTAAACTTAAAATCATACTGACATAGAATTTTCACAGAATTACTTGGTCCTATAAAATGGTGCCATTCTGACATCCAATATGGCCACCATGGCAGCCACATTGAAAATCTTATTATTGCTACACATCCTAAATGGAAAGTTTTATTGACATTGGATTTTCATCAGGAGACTTCTTAGGGTGTCTAGTTGGACCTAAATGAAAATGGTGTCAATCGTACTTCCAGTATGGCTGCCACAGCACTGAATTTGAAAATCTTGTTATTGCTCAGAAATATCAGAGATGGTTTCAACACTTAGCGGTTAAAATAAAAGAAACAGTCTTATATTGAATTAATGGAAATTCTTTTCATTCAGTAGATTGTCTGGATTCTTGTTTTAGATTTTTTGTCCTTATGTGATCTTTAAACTTTTTGATTAAAATTCTTTAGATCAGTATCCTGTTTGTATCAGTTAATCATCATCAGATTTTATCAACAACTTTACCAGGGAACAAGGAACATCTCAAAGTAAGTGGCTTAAAGGTTCAAAGATCTTAGCACAAGTGGCAGTTGTTTCAAGGTGGGGTTGTTAGTGGTTTAAGTTTTTTATCTGGATGTATCATTTCCATACATGTGACAGAAAGACAGGTCAGGTCAGGACAGATCAGGAGATTTCCAAAATTTGGTCAGGAGTTTTGACCTCAAAGAGGGTTTTCATCAACCTTATTTTTAGCATGCAAATGGACACAAATTACAGCTACATGTATTTAACAAATTTACAATTTTTTAATATTAAAATGTGCACATCATCTCATCAAATCAGTCCTTTCACAGTAACTTGTTGCCATTGATACTCTCCTTATACCGGTATGTACCACAAACATTTATAGCATTTCTTAGTAGATCATTGTCTGGATTATATTGGTGGTAGTCCTCATCATTGTTGATCTTAACACTTAGGAGATGATGTACTGTTACTGGATCCAGGTTTCCTCTGGAGTCAGCCAGATTTTTCCTCAGAATGGAAAATATTCTTTCAGTGTCTGCATTAGAATTTGGCAATGTTAGTACAACTCTACTGAGTCCACCAAGAAGTTTAAATTGTTTCCTACCTGTGGGTAGATTCAGATTGGTGACAGCATGCCAGAACTGCCCAAGACTGGTACTGTCTGGGTCTAATGTTGTTTTAATGTCAGTAAGATTCTCCACATGAAGCACCAACTCGTACGTTATACCATCATACCCTTTGTAACTTTAAGCCTAATTTGCAGACACCTTTGTTGTCATCATTATCATCACTATCACCACTCTTTAATAATGATAATCACATCTGGAAAAAGATTATCACTTGCTAGAATCATAGATGAAGACAAAGACCTCATTCATCCCAGGCATCACAGATTACAGTGGCAGTCAGTGGCATGTACTTTAGTCTGGTTTACATTCAGGTTTGCAAAGGATTGAGTCAAGGTCAGTGGTGAAATCTGAAAAATGATCTGCTACCAGAAACAGAAGATTATGTTCAGCTATAAAGTTGGCAGATAGTGTCTCTGCACATGTAACTTTATCCACATTTGATGCAGATTCTGTGAACATGGAGTTCAGTGATGGCATATTGTTGTCATGGTTAATATGCTTTTATGAGATGGGGTCTCTGCATGATGCATGATGTCATTCTTGCCACCGTAACAGATTTTAAAATCAGCTTTAGAGGAAGAACAGAATGCATATTCATGTCCCTTCCAACTTGATTCTAACAACTGAAATTCCAGTTTCCATCCATCTCTGAATTTCATGTGATATTTGTATTTCTTTGATTTTGGCATTTGGCACTGGGAGATAATGCATGCTTAGACATCTCGACAAACTTTAAACACCAAAGTCACAGTGACCCTGTTTTATGTCACTTGAGCTCTTGAGTAATCCAACCATAATCAATTAACATCTTTAATCCTGTATTACTTTTGATCATACATAGTATAGACTCCAATCCATCTCAACAACTTTAAGCACCGAAACAGAACATATCCTCAGGAGAATATCAAAGTAATGTTAATTATTTTATGCTGATTGAGCTCTTTAATAACCCAACTATAATCAATTAATATCTTTAATCATTTCAAAATTACTTCTGCTCACATATAGTATAATCCATCTCGACAAACTTCAAACACTGAAGCCAACAGACCTTGCTGACAGAATCAAAGAGATGTTAATTGTTGTATGCTGCTTGAAATTAGCAACTAAATAGTCTTGCCCTGCGTAAGCCAGTTCACAGTCAAGTGATATCAAGCAATATTACCATATATATACTACACTGAAACCAAAGTGTGGAAAAAATCAAATAAATTTAATTTTTTAATAATAATTTTGCATAATTCGGAGATTTCAGTGAATGATGGGAGATACAGAAGACACCCCTCAACTCAGGAGAAACACTTTCCCATCCAGGAGGTTCACATGTATGCTTCTGTTTTATGCAAAAACTGGCATCAAATATTGTATAGAAATTCTTTGTATGAGACATGGAATATATCTAGAAAGTTATGAATCAAAAGGTTACAGGTGAAGGTCACAGAAATAAATTTGTTGGTCTTTGCAGTTGGCATTGTGCTTCCATGAAGAGTTGCCATCAGACTTTGCAAAGAAGTTCATCACTGTACAAAGGTAACCATGTAAACGACAGATCAAAATGTCAGAGTCCAAAGTCACAGAGTAAAATATTTTAGCTTTTTTGGTAAATTGTTAAAATATTTAGGTAGTGGCTATATCATCTGTTTCTGTGGATGGATTACTATCAGATGTAGACGGAACATCCCTCATATTTGGGTGGGGTGGGGTGGCTGGGTAATGTATTACCAAGGCAATAGTGACATTTGTTGCAGGTGGAACATTTAATCTATGTAATCTACCCCTTCCCTATACATTATATGAATTCTAGCCTTACTAGACTTTACAAAGAAAAGTGCTGTTGTGAAGGGGATAAGTGTTTTCAGAGAAACATCTTAGTGACACCTGTCACCATAGTACTGTTGGAGCATCAATACTTTGTGCACACTTACAAAAATTCATATAGTGAACTATTTTTTTTATGTCTCCTTTGTTTTTTATCACATCTAGAATTTACTCACATATTTTTCAGAATATTCTCATGAAACAAGCCATATTAAATCAGAAAGCACTACAGAACAATACTCGCTGGCTACAGAATTTACAGAAAGAGGTAGACAGTTTGTTTTCCCAAAACTTTGAGTCTTCTTTGAATGAGCAAGACAAGAAATATAAAGCTCTTGAGGATGAAAAGAATCAACTAAGTAAAAAATGTAAGGATCTTGAGGAGGAAACAAATCAACTAAGTAAAAAATGTAAGCAACTTGAGGGTGAAAAGAATCAACTAAGTAAAAGATGCAAGGATCTTGAGGAGGAAAAGAATCAACTAAGTAAAACCTGCAAGGAATTTGATGAAGGAAAAAAAGAATTACAGAAAGAAATTGAAAATCTCCGGAAAGATTGTGACAGGTTATCTGCAGAAAATAATTATTTGAAGACTCCAGCAAAGCAGAACTCATCCAGTTTTGGATCATGGTATCCCTCAGGATGGCCTCAAGCACAGATGAAGCCAGGTAATATTGTATAATTAGGTGTATTATTGTACATAAGGACGTATTGTACATTGTATATGTATCATAATAGGTAGGTTGATTATTTGTATGACCCTGTCAGATTCCTGCTTTGAATATGGCAGAAGCATAAAGTGTTAGGCTTGCCCCATCCAAAATATACATTCAGAAACATTTTGTGCATACAACTACCCCCGATCTTTACATAGACTGTGCTTAAACTTGACAGATGTTATTGACAAAGCTAAAATAAATACAAAGTTTTCCTTTTTGAATATTCATTGAATGTATTTGGATAGAATTTCAATATTCCTCTGTGTTAATAAAGCTATAAAATTCATCCTTTTTTCATTGCCTACTTTGATATTAATGAGCCAGCCCCCTGCCAAGCCTCAATGAAAACACTGAACTCAATCATTAAAATTTAATAACATGTAAATAACATTTGGGAGTCTTGCATAAATTTAGCAGTGATTCAGACTAAAATGCAAATGAATGTTTACCTTCAAACTCAATAGCTTGGTTTGCCAGCACCCTATGGTGTTATAATTTTTGCATTTAACTCTCAGACTGTGAGATATGTAAACAAAAATAAATGTTTTATTGACTTTCACTTACCTTTGTTCTTTTAAATCCTGGTGAAACGGACACCCTGGATATAATTTTTTAATCCTGCAACTGGATGTGAAATTTGACTAACCTTCATGTACTGGAGAACTTAAGCATTCATGAGAACTCTGTGTATTGAGCAGGGTCTATTCTAGAATGTATGATTGCAAGATTCATGCTCATTTCTCAATTAACATGAAAAATCAACAGAATGGATGAAAAATGCACATCATCTATTCAGCCATGATCTTTTTTCTTTACAAAATCTCACCTCTATTCAGAAAATTCCCCCACCCACACTCCTTGTTCAGATTTGGCAGGGTGGGTGTGTGATTTCCTGCCTAAATTTTAAGTTTTAGGATAGACCCTGATCGGGATGTTTAGCCTGCAGATATTTTTTTTACATGTGCCTAGGTGTCTAAATGTTGCAGACATTTTTGTAGAAAAAAGTAATCTTAGGAATAAAATAATCAAATACATTTTTGATTAAATTACAGTTCAGTATAGTGGTACCAAAGTACAATGAAAGTCGGACCATTTATCATATATAATGATATTTGGTACTTTGATATGTAATACCGTAATCACGGTAAGTCTTGGGACACCATAAGTCTTGGGACACCCTTAATTATTTTCAAAAGTAATTTTTTTATGACCTATAAAAGTTGGGACACGAAGTTAAAGCAATTTTTTCATGTACTATAAGTCTTGGGACACCTAAAACATTTTTTTTCTTCTACTGATCGATCGGCGTATTTTATCGATCGTAACCTCATGTAAAATAAACAGGCCTTCGTGGTTGTTAAGGGACTCTCACTATGAATTATTACATGGAAATATTATAAATTATTACAATTTGATTGAAGAGTCAATAAATATATTTAATTTTCTCTGTTTTCTTATTATTTCTATCAAATTCAAATATGTATAATTTAATCAGACGATGACAAGAACTGAGCATTAGCGGTATGTTATACCCATTCAACAATAAGTTCTCTCTATTGTGCTCTAGTTTACTATTGTCAGTTTATGCATTATATGCATTATAGTTTTTTTTCCCCCTGAAAATGGAAATACCTAATTCATTACAATGTGATACCAGGATGAGAACAATGAAAATAGTGTTTATTCCAACTCGAGCATTTATTGTACGCATGTTTACATCGTGGCGTCACCACGTGCACATTGAAGATTTTACTTGTGATGAATGAAGTACATACATTTGATTCGAATCATAGGTACCACTGCACTAAACTTAAATAATATCTTTAAAATACGATAAAGAAGTTTAAGAAATAATGCTTTTAAAATAAAAACTCCATGGTAGTTTGCTTTGATGTAAGCGACCTTAAATAAGTCCTGTTTACTCAGTTACGGTAATCGTGCTAATATTCTCAGTAGAAGCCAATCACACATCACATTACCGGCATTGCCGCTGGACAAAATTCCTCTTTACCCAAGCCAATTTCAGGGTTTTAACAATTAACTGGCCTGGATTGCTGTCGGAAAACAAAAGACAAATCCGCCAATTATAAACAAAGGAGACATCAAAACAACCAGATTGCCAAAATCAAAAGTGGAATGAATAATGCGTGGAAAATTATCATTTTGTGAAGCCGAAACATTAAACTAAAATGGATCAATGATGCTCTTAATCGATCTATTCAGAATTTTAACATATATTATATATGACAAGTTATTTGAATTTATGTTGGTTATATGCTTTATAAAATTAAACACGCGTGCCTTTTCATATAGATTACATCACTTTGTAGGATCGCTTATACCACTGAAAAACAGTAACTGTTGAGCACGTGAATCCAAATAAATGAAACAGCAATGAACGTGTAGCTGAAAAGTAATCTGGAAGAATGCGATTTGGTAAAAAGGATGAATAAAGCAAAATCTGAATCGAATATTTTTGGGAATAAACAAGGATATAAGTGACGCCAAGTACGATTTGCACTGTGTAATTACTGTACACTATAGTACAGGGCTTCCCTTAAATGTAAGCGGTCCGTGAATTATGAAGTCTTTATTTACCTTTATTTTAAATCATGTTGGAGAAATCGGAAAATATGCACATGCAAAATAATAACATAAACAATCATTGTAGTGTATAACAGTTTATTGTCGAATGACGTGGTAACTGAAAGAGCTCGTCACTGCTGTGTGACGTATGGCGATCTTCCCAATTTTTTCTTTACATTTTTTGTGTCTACAAGTTTTGGGACACCGAAAATTTTATATATTTTACAGGCATATAAGTCTTGGGACAAGAAAAAAAAAACTATTTTTTCGTGTCCCAAGACTTACCGTGATTACGGTAGCTTCCATATAGTTTACTGTGAGTTTACTACTGAGTGCAGTACTCGTTATTTATATTGCTTAATTAATATAACTTATCCTGGATGTAAATGGTCTTCCTTACACCCACCAAAAATATTGCTTAAATTGAAGTTTTTGGAGATGCTGTATATAAATTTCTTAAGAAGTGAAGTGGAGCGGGATCAGGTCTTCTTGGACAGTCGGGGCAAACCTGACACTTCCTGACTAATCATCATATGTTTTAGTTGATATGCAATTGCTTCCAGTCATGCACTTTAAACATAAGTTTCGACTTCCTCATTCTATCTATGCATGGCCTGCTTAAAGACCATGCAAAAATTAACCATGCTATGTCTACAATTATTGGATAACTAGATTAGGCATATATGTTATTACACATGTGATTATTAAGCAGTGAGTAACATTTAACCAACCATCTAGAAGCATTTTATAATTATACCCCCACTAATGACATCATACACACAAGTCACCTGTTAGAGAAAGTGATATACTGACAGTATAAATCCAATGGGCTGAAAAATCCTGTGATCAATGTTGATAAATGTTACAAACACTTAAGATTATAAGTGAAACCTCTGATAGCTGATACAAACTTGTCACAACTCATGTATCACTACTCATGTATCACTACTCATGTATCACTACTCATGTATCACTACTCATGTATCACAAGTATGTGCAGATAAAACAAAATGTATCAATGGTTTTTATGTCCAAATACCCCTGATCCCATTCTAGATCAAATTGAGATTTGGTGAGTTCTAGTTTGTGATTTTGTTTTTCTCACTGGAAAAAAAAATTGTAGCAAATAAGATGACTCAATTACAGGCAATTAATTCCAACTTGCTTAGGCAAGAAATGTGTTTTGTCATTGACTTAGCATGTTTGTAAGAAGCAGAGATAACATTATGCAAAGGTTTCTCAAGTATATATCAGGTACTGGCAAATCAAATATATGACTAAAAATGTTCATTTAGTGCTGAAGATGGATTATAGGTAAAGAAGAAGATTAACTCTCGATTAATTGTTTAGTTAATTGTGGTTATATTTCAAAACAATGTTTGGAAAGGGATTTGTTCACAACGAGATTTGGGGGGAGAGGCAATTGCCCCCAAGTGCCAGGAAAGTGGGGGGCACCATCAGGAGCTTTTTTTTTAAAGCTGTAACCTGTAAATTTAACTGTAGAGTGGGGGTGGTGTGGAGGTTGGCAACTGACATAAAAACTGTTCTCTGTGGCAAAGTAGGGGTGCCACTAAAGAACATTGCCCCCAGGCACCTCTGTAAGGGTGCCACTAAAGAACATTGCCCCTGGGCACCTCAAACCCTCGTGCTGACACTGGTTCACAATGAATATCACACAGACATGTGACCAATTTAATTTAATTTAAATGGATATGTCAGTTGATACATGTGATTCTATCGTAGGCCAAAAATACTGTTTTAAAGGCTGTCTACTGCACATACCATTTAATGGTTTAAATCTAAAACTTTTAAAAATTAAAAGATTTTTTTATAATTTAATAAAAAAACTAAACATGGTATTTGTACACATTCTATCAACACTTTAGAGAAACCAGTCAGAACCAGTCTACTGGGACCAGAATGTTCCATCAGTATAATGACCAGTGCAATGATACATGGCAGAGCAATAGGATTAGAGATTGTTAAAGAACAGCTGACATGTGTACACAGTAAGCTGTTAATTGATTACCTTATTGTTGCAATTTGGGGAGTTTAAGGCCAAATGCAGGATGTTTTTTGATGTGTTATAAGGAATAAAGGGATAAAAGGTGATCCATGATGTCATCTGAGCCTTTGATGAAGATCGTCCGACCTTTGGCAGTGGGGAGATAAAATGGAGAGACTGACCATAAACATTATTTCGGCAGACACACTATAGTAAGCATTTTGATTTTTGTCTTGTTTAATTGTTATTGTGTAGTTCAAGATGTTTTAAGAGGAATATTTAAGGACAGCTCTTACATTTTTTGTTAAATTCATGTAAAATGCTGAAAATTGTGCTTTCTCCCAATGCTAAGAAACCACCTGCTAAGAAATATTATTACAAGTTCAACAATGCTTGGATATCAGAGTTGAAGTGTGTGATGGTGAGTATCAAAGGTCCCGAGTTTACATTGTGTGTTTTAAAGGCACTCATCTTTTGTATTTCATAAACTATTTGAAGTTTCCATGCACATAAATTAAATTCAAGCCCTAGATAAAATATATGTTAAAAATATATTACAAGATAATTAATTTTAAAGTTGGGATAAATTATTAATAAAAGCATAAATGCATCATGTATTTTTTTTTCATTTTTATTTAAAGTCTAAATCAATCTCTATTTGTTGTATTTACAGTGGTGAAACTTTCCAACAGTTTTGGATATGAGCCATGAAGAGAAAGAAGCCCTTGAGGATGAGGCTCAGGAATATATCTTAAGTCCAAGTCAGGATCTTCCTCCTCGGGGTGAACATAGCTTGGAGGAGTACTGGAGAGCAGTTTGCAGGCTGAGCATGGTTGTTTTGTCATTATAACATTCTAATGCTGATAGAGAGGACATTCTCGATTCTTCGCTAAAAATACAAATTTATTCGAGGGGAAATCTGGACCAGAGAACTATTGAGAGCCTGATAAGTGTGAAGCTTCATAGTTCCAATGAATGTCATCAGTGGTCACTAGGCAGTGATCTTTAGAAGGAAACAAAAATGCTATTGGATTTTATTTTTAAAAAATCTTTGCAGTAAACTATAAGATAAACAACTCTTTCTTTTTCAATAATTGACAAATATACTGACTCATATTAATAAATTATTATTGTAATATTTTCCATCAGAATTCTAATCTGATTCATGTTCAAAACTTGCTGTTTTATTACAGCAGTGATTCCCAAAGCCTGGGTCGCAATCCAAATGAGGGTACTGGTACTGCATTTTGGGTTGCAAAAGATGGTATTTGGGGTCACTATCAAAAAAGTTTGGGAACCACTGTATTATAGTATGAAGAGAATATATTATGGCAAAAAATGCACTTGTTTTGTTTTCAGTCCCTTTGAAATGTAAAATTTATGCCGATAGAAAATCTACTGGTTTAGAAGCCAATCTACTGATCAAAATGTGTAAATCTACTGGTTTGAAATCCTGGTTCTATCACATGTATGTACCTATAGGTGTTGACTTTGTTAATTTTGACCCATTTTCTATACTTTGTTATCTATCAGCTTGCCCTTTTGCTTATTATCTTTTCAAGAGTAACTGAATGGCAGTGAATAGAAATGGCAATGTTGTGAGCAATTTAACTATTAGGAATTTGGACATTATGATTACCTTGTGAGTGGGCTATTAGGAATTTGGACATTATGATTACCTTGTGAGTGGGCTATTAGGAATTTGGACATCATGATTACCTTGTAAGTGGGCTATTAGGAATTTGGACATCATGATTACCTTGTGAGTGGGCTATTAGGAATTTGGACATCATGATTACCTTGTGAGTGGGCTATTAGGAATTTGGACATCATGATTACCTTGTGAGTGGGCTATTAGAAATTTGGACATCATGATTACCTTGTGAGTGGGCTATTAGGAATTTGGACATGATGATTACCTTGTGAGTGGGCTATTAGGAATTTGGACATGATGATTACCTTGTGAGTGGTCTATTAGAAATTTGGACATCATGATTACCTTGTGAGTGGGCTATTAGGAATTTGGACATCATGATTACCTTGTGAGTGGGCTATTAGGAATTTGGACATCATGATTACCTTGTGAGTGGGCTATTAGGAATTTGGACATGATGATTACCTTGTGAGTGGGCTATTAGGAATTTGGACATCATGATTACCTTGTGAGTGGGCTATTAGGAATTTGGACATCATGATTACCTTGTGAGTGGGCTATTAGGAATTTGGACATGATGATTACCTTGTGAGTGGGCTATTAGGAATTTGGACATGATGATTACCTTGTGAGTGGGCTATTAGGAATTTGGACATGATGATTACCTTGTGAGTGGGCTATTAGGAATTTGGACATGATGATTACCTTGTGAGTGGGAGTTTGAATTTCAGGGAATTTAGCATCTTGAACTTGTTCCTGAGTAAAACTAATTCAGTGTTACATAGTTTGCATGCCACTGAAACTAGCAGGTCAGCCACTTAGGCACTGCTAAGACATTCCTCATTGATCATGCAGGTACATCATAGACATTCAGTAACTAATCTGTACTGTGATTTGTTGCTATTCATGTGTCAATAAATAATTGCCTATTATAAGTGTGACTGTTATAATTTTGCCTGGCAAAACTAGGAACTGAAGTGCCCCATAAATATGAAGCCCAGAGTGCATTATCAAATCAGCAGACACTGATAGATGCTCATTAACATAATAGATAAGATAATAAGGTTCATTAATAAAATTACATGAGAAATTAGTTACATTTAAGAGTGAATTCAGCATTTCTTTATTACATAATAGCAAAATCATACGGATTTATAAGTGATTCACTGTATGGAAGCCAGGAATACACATTATGCTGAATGAACAGTGCTTACCAAAATATTTTATTTGGATTAGCACTTCTTTTGAACAGCTGTACTTGTTTTTGGCATCATTGGATTTAAAATAAATTACATACATGGATGTAAGTTTGTGATTTCTTTTGTTTTGTGCTTTGGAATTGCTAAATCTATGCTGCACTCAGTGACATCATTCAGTTGCTAACCATCATATATGTGCTTTGACCTAGAGACAAGATATTTATTGATAAAAATAGACATTACTTGCTGTGCTTTTATAGATAGACTATTATATATTTATTTATTTCATTTAAAAATATGTTTAGAGTGTCAAATATGTAATTCTGTGTCAAATATGTAATTCGGTGTCAAATATGTCATTCTGTGTCAAATATGTCATTCTGTGTCAAATATGTAATTCAGGATCAAATATGTAATTCAGGATCAAATTTGTAATTCTGAGTTCTTGATTAAAAAAAGAGTCATATTCTTAACATCAGGAAATGTTGTCCTGAACTGCAGTCAAAATTTAATCATATGATTTACTTTTCCAAGTGACTGAGATTTTTCATAATTTAAATCCCTTTAAACTTGACAACAGTGCAGAGGTAGATTAGAAATGAGTATTGACAAGTATATTTATCAAAGGCGGGTGTTACATCATTGGTTTAATTGTTAGTAATACATTACTCCCTTATTTGTTATAGATCTAACTACTCTCCTATCAATTTCTGGGAATGTTTTGAAACTTCAATTGATATTATTAGTGACACGCATAAACATATTATTATTATGGGGGATTTCAACACTGATCTACTCAAACCATCTAGTTCTGTAAACCTAATCGATGTTATGTTGAGATATAGTCTACGAAATGTGATAACAAATCCTACATGAACTACTTCTATTACCGAAACCTTGCTTGATCCAATCTTTGTAAGTAATGATATAACTATACTCAACACTGACATTTTAAAAATTGATAGAGAAATTAGTGACCATGATGCTCCCAATATAACAATCAGTGTCAACGTGAACCTCCAAGCGGCCTATAAGCACCGTGTCTGGATTTACAGTAAAGCTGATTTCAACAAATTCAACACACTGATAAAAGGAACAGACTGGACCGATCTATTGCTAACACCAAGAGATATTGATGCTGCAGCTGATATATTCACAACCAAATTCTTGGAGTACTCAACTTTGTGTATTCCTCGTAAAACTGTAACAATACGCCCAACTGATAAACTGTGGTTTGATTCCCAGTTAAGAACAATGATAAGGAAAAGAGGCAGAGCACACAAATTTGCCCTCACTCGTGGTAGGCCAACCAACTGGAATACATTCAAACAAATCAGGAATAAAGTAAACAACATGAAAAAGTATGCTAAAGAGCAATATATGGATAATATTGATGCACATCTTTCAGTCTCTGAGTAAAAAGATCCCAAAACATTTTGGAAAATTACAAAATTACTTTTGAAAGAGATAAATCCTTCAAACTATATCCCACCACTCAAAGTTATAAGAAATAATGTTTCTTTTTGCATTTATAATGAAAAAGAAAAGGCTAACTTATTAAAAGAGTATTTTACTTCGATTTCAACTATTGATGATAGTAATGTTTCCCTCCCTACCTCTCAAAAAAGATACTTTGAATGAAATTATTATCGCTGAAAAAGAAATTATAGATATTATTAAATCTATTTCTGTCAATAAAGCTGCTTGAACTGGGCCTGATGACGTAAGTCACAAAATGCTTAAAGGCATCTGTGAAACTATTGGTGCACCGCTAAAAATTATCTTTAATCGATCGTTGAAGGAAATCAAATTCCCAGATAAATGGAAACTTGCGCATATGCTTCTTGTTCTAAAAGGGTGATTTACATGAGGTTTCCAATTATAGACCAATCTCTTTACTTAGCTGCATCACAAAAATTTTTGAAAGATGCATTTTGAAACAAGTGTATAACTATTTTCATAAAAAGAGTCTCTTTTATAAGTATCAGTCAGGATTCCTTCCTGGTCACTCAACTGTTTTTCACTTATTGAACTGTATCATAGTATATGCGTGTCATTGGAACAAACTCAAAAATCTTGCATCGTATTTTGTGATCGATCAAAAGCTTTTGATCAGGTCTGGCACAGAGGCTTATTATTTAAATTGAACGAATACGGTGTCTCAGGTAATCTGTTAAAATGGTTTGAAAATTATCTAAGTAATAGAAAACAAATGGTTATTTTGAATGATGCTTATTCACTAGAAACAATTATAAATGTTGGTGTGCCACAAGGATCCGTACTTGGGCCTCTCCTGTTTCTAATCTACATAAACGATATTGCCGATGGTATGAGTTCCCTCACCCGTCTCTTTGCAGATGACTCATCTCTGCATTATTCATCCCCTTATTGCGCTGAAATAGAACTAGTCTTGAATAATGATATAATAAAACTGCATAAATGGTCTAAGCAATGGCTCTTAAAGTTTAACCCAGAAAAAACAGTGGCTATGTTTTTTACGAACAAGAAAGTAACAGATATTCCTGAACTTGTCTTTGAAAATACTGATCTTCGGTATGTGGATTCCCACTGCCATCTTGGGTTACTACTTTCATCAAGTATGAAATGGACATTGATAGTATTTTAAAAACAGCATCATCCCGTATAGCCATTCTTAGAAAACTAAAATACAAACTTAGTAAGCAAATTTTATCAAAACTGTATATAACCTATATCAGGCCAATCTTGGAATATGCCAGTATAGTCCGGGATGGATGTTCGTTGATCGATTCAAAATTTTTTTTAAAAATACAGCTTGAAGCGGCAAGAATAGTTACAGGACTTTCAAAATACTCTAGTATGAAATCTCTCTATTTTGAAACAGGGTGAGAAAGTCTGGAGTCTACATGAAAGAGACAAAAGTTATTAATGCTTTTCAATATTAAAATGAGGCAAACGCTGGACTATCTGTTTGAATTACTACCACCCCCTGTGTCAGAACAAAGAAATTATAACCTCCGACGTCCAAATAATATAGCCACTTGTAATTTCAGGCTAAATTCCACCAAATCATCTTTTATACCCTCAACAATGGCCTTGTGGAACAATCTTGAAAAGGATACACAATGTAGCATGTCTTACAGTGCTTTGAAAAAGCGTTTATTCTCAATTATCAAAGCCAACAATATGCCTTGTTTTAAACATCGAGCCCTAAACATTGTCCATACTAGATTGCGACACGAAGTAAACTCGTTAAAAGCTGATCTTTACCACGTTCAACTTGTTGACACCCCTTTTTGTTCCTGCGGTGGGATAGAAACCACTAAGCATTTATTCATGCACTGTCCCAAGTGTAGTCAGCAACGAACTGAGTTGATGAGGAAATTACTCTCAGTGTCATATCCAACTGTTAGCTTAGATTTACTGCTTTGGGGAAAGGGCGATGCAAATGAAATATATAGAATTATACAACATGTGTGCAAATATATAACTGATACTGGACGATTTCAATAACTTATTTAAATCATGATTGCTATCATTGTGCCACCGTTCTCTCTCTCTCTCTCCATCCAACCATTCGTCATTATTAGTCACTGTTGTCATGTTGATATATGTTGTAATACTTGTATCATGTAGGGAGAGGGCTAATTTAAGTTGTTAGAACTTGTGCCCAATCCCATTGTATCATGTTTTGACAATAAAATATGTTTAAACCAATTAGATTCCTTATAGTTCCATCTTTTTTCTTCATTGTTATAAAATCCCGTGCATTAGTTAAAAGCTTAGATGTTCCAAGACTATTCGATTTCTGTTAGGCACTAGCTAGAACATGTAAAATAAACAGCATTGGTTATTTCGCATGTTCTCCAAAATAGTTGCATTTGAATAACTGGAATTGTTAGTGGAACTAAAAAAATTGAATTTGCCACCGTTCTCTCTCTCTCTCTCTCTCTCTCTCTCTCTCTCTCTCTCTCTCTCCAACCATTCTTCATTATTAATCACTGTTGTCATGTTGATATATGTTGTAATAGTTGTATCATGTAGGGAGAGGGCTAATTTAAGTTGTTAGAATTTGTGCCCAATCCCATTGTAACATGTTTTGACAATAAAATATGTTTAAACCAAACTCCCTTATTATAAATCACTTCGTTACAACACCATTCCTGTTATAAGGCAGGTGTGATCATGGATCCCATTTCATTATGTAGTAATGAAATTATATTTATAATGCATTTTATTATAAGGCAGTCACACTATTAGGTAGTATACTCTATAGCTACCATGAACAGTGTTATAACAAGAGAGTACTATATCTATCAAATACATGTAAATGACTATGGATTGACAGAATACAATATGAAGTAAGTGGTATATCTTTATTTCCTTTTAATACATGTTATTATTTGACAATACTGAATTCTCAAATACTATGCAATGAAAGATATATTAAACTTACATAAACTTTTTACTGTATGCTTGACTGGTGCTTTGTTTATTCCCTCCCCTGCCCACCTCCACCTCACCATAAATGTTGATGCATTCATCTGAATTTCAATCCTTCTTGCTATATGGAGGCTCAATACATAGTATGGTCAGCACTTACTGCGTTATAAGGAGGTAGAGCTGTAATAATAATAATAATAATAACTACATGTATATTATTATATAGTTGTAGTGATAATAGCATTTGATATTAAAGTCTGATTGACTGGTCACTTCTTCAAAATTA
Source organism: Margaritifera margaritifera (assembly GCA_029931535.1). NCBI lineage: Eukaryota > Metazoa > Mollusca > Bivalvia > Unionida > Margaritiferidae > Margaritifera > Margaritifera margaritifera. Next base: position 3,849,843 of record JAQPZY010001622.1, read on the forward strand.
GATGTATCTGAAATAATCAAATGGATGAAATAGTTGATGCTGACAAGTTGACTCTTTTGAAAACTCCATAATCTTCACTTTGACATATTATAGATTTATTTCATAAACTGGCAGTTGCTCTGAGTCAATTGTTACATTACAGAAATTCTGTTGTTCAGATATACATATTTGGTAACAGCATGTATCTCCATACAACAGATATATTGTATCTATAAATATTCATGATATTTGCATGAAATATACAGCATTATATTCAGGAAAGATTACTCTTTTGGAAATATAAAAAAATCTCAATATCATTTGTATCCACAAAGAGACTTTTTCTCAACATCATGACCCAATATATATATATATTTATAGTAAAATCCCAAGTGTACTGTCCAAGGAAGTCAGACCTGACAACCAGTGTTATTTCTGAGCTGGATAACACTCTCAAACTCCAGATGTCCTCATGCAACTTGGACTTTGTTATGCAAACATGTGAAACGCCTTCTCGTATCGATCGATCCTTACCTCTGATAGTCATCTGTTTGAATGCATCTCGGCTTGGTACAGATGTCAGCAATGCTCTTCAGGGAGTTCCAAGTAAGTCCACAATAATTTAATAGTGCTTAAATCAGTATGACATTGAGATCCACTTAAACACTGAGTTGTAGAAAACTCAAAATGAACAAATCTTCTATTGTTACACAAACATTTTGCTGCACTGCCTACTGATTACAATAATCTATGTACATGTATTCTTGCTTTTAGCAAAATTCAGATTCAGTATGGGAATTTGTTCCCTCAGTTTTGAGATCACCTGGTCATAGGCCAAGTGAGCTTTTGGTATGGGAATGTGCATGTATGTGATAATTCCCAAATTCCAGGGAAAATTCTGGGTTTTAATCATGATTCTCTGAAAAGCCCACTCTTGTAAACCTTCCTCAAGCTATATTTCCTTTGAGTTGTGTAGGATGTAATGTTGGCTTAAGTTACTACACTTTGAACTTCACTCAAGGAAGATTTTAAGCTCAGACAAAATAACATCCCAGACATTCATGACCCCATTTCCACACTGTATTCATGACATAAGATTGTGGCTCAATCAATGTTAAATGGCAGCAATTTTTAGCTCACCTGACAATAAGGTCTGTTGTCAGTCACCTGTCCATCAACACTTGCTTTTTGACACTCTGGAGTCCATATTTTGATCCAAATTCAATTAAATTTGGAATATGGGCTTATATCATCAAAATCTAAAATGAGTTGATAATGAGCAAGATCCATGCATATTAATGAGGTGATTTTGCATCTCATTTGCTGACCTTGTTACCACTCTAGAAGCCATATTTCTAATCCTATTTTAATCAAGCTTTGAATATATGCTTATATCATTTAGATCTTGGACAAGTACAGTGCGATCCATGTGTGCTGATGAGCTGAACATGGCTGAGCTTGTTACCACTCTGGAGGCCATATTTCTGATCCAGTTTTGATCAAACTTGAAATATGGGCTTATATTATCAAGATCTTCGATGAGATAATTAATGAGGAAGATCCAAGCATATTAATGAGATAATCATGCATCAAATTGACTGACCTTGTTACGTCTCTGGAGGCCATATTCCTGATTCAAGTTTGGTTTGGTGTTTTGTTTTACAGCACAGCAGCACATGGGTGATAAAGGAACTCAGCAGATTATAGCCCATGGCTTGCGACAATGGTCTTTTTGTAGCTATTTGGGGAACGGACATTTTTTTAAAAAAAAACCCTTAAGGCCCAAACATCAAATGGTCAATCCCTTCAAGTTCATCTTTGCAGTCATAAGGAACCAACCATCAACCATTTAATTTTCGGGGGGGGGTGCGTGGGGCTGGGATTTTTATTTATAGCCAACATATTTTTTAAATGGATATAATAGGTTCCTTTTTTATAAATAAGAGCAAGAGCAAGAATATTTTTTCAAGCCATTTGAGGGCTGGAATTTTTTTTTTTAAATCCCAGTCATCTGAAATTAAATGGTTGGTCCCTAAGAGACTGGATGGTACTGTTGTTCAAACTTCCCCAGTGATTTTGTTGAATTTTTCTCAGCATATAAAATGATCTTTTTGCATATGCATTGCTGTGTGGGAGTGTCAAACATGTAATGGCCACACCTGTTAGAATGTTTAAACAATTAAGTTACTTTTGAGATTGAGAACTGCACCAATGCTGGGTGGTGTTACTATTTCGACAGATGTCATACACTACAAAAAGACTCGTGTTGATATGGTGTTTGTAGTAAGTGCGAAAAATGAAATGCTCCCTTGTGCTGCTGCACTTCAGAGAGTCTGACTTCGTAAACAGGGAGTTCTAAAATTTAGTTTTGCTAGGCTTTGCTCGCTTCATCATTGGATCATCCTTCCCTGAATCACAGCTTCATTTCAAGCATTTTGCATTCAGCTGATCAAGAACTAGCCAGTAATCTTTAATAAAAATAGCTTGAACATTATCATTCAAGGCAAGGAAGAGTTACTGTAATAACTTTTGTTTTTTCAACAGGCATCTCTTTGATTTACCTAACTTCAAAACAGTTGGGTTGTTCCACCTAGTTATTGTCAGTCAATTATGTAATCTGTGAAAGGGTGGTTGTTTATCTCTGAACAACTCACCTTTTAATCACTACAGTGACACTCAACTGTATAACCAAGGTATACAGGTTATGAGCATATATTATGTTGTCAAGAATGCTATCTCTCTCTCTCTCTTTTGTACTAAGATTTCTGAAAATCATGTTTTTCTAAACACGATTGTGTTGCAGGGGAGGGTATGGAGTCAAAAATTGTGTTTTTCATATTACAAATCTTCTGCCAGGTATGGTGAAATTCACAAATATTAATGAGGTAATGTTACATGTGATTGGCTGAGCTTGCTACCACTCTAGAGACAGCATTATGAATCAGTGTTGATAATATTTGGTAAATAATCTTATATTATCAAGATCTTGGATGAGTACAATTATGAGCAGGAGCCATGCATATTAAGGAGGTGATTTTGCATCTGACTGGCTGAGTTTCTTAATACTTGAGAGACCATATTTCCAACCAGATTTTAATCATACTTGGTAAATAGGCTAATATCAGCAACATGTTAGATGGTTTTATTATGAGTGAGACCTTTTCATATTTATCAGGTGATCTTGTTGCAAGATTAGCTGTCTTTTTACCACTTTAGAAACTGTATTTTGTGTAGGATTTGATCAAACTTGGTAAATATGCCTAATTATCATCAAGATCATTGTCGAGTTTGATTATGAGTGAAATTCACACACATTTAATTTAGTGATGTGATCTTGCATCTGATTGGCTAAGCTTGTCAACATTCTAGCAACTATATTTCTTATTTGATTTTGATCAAACTTGTTAAATAGTCAAATACTATCAACATGTTGGATGTGATCATGAGCACGATCTATGACTATATCAATGAGGTAATCTTGTATCTTATTGACTAAGCTTGTTACCTCTCAGGAGACCAAATTCAAATCAGATTTTTGCTCCACCTTGGTAAATAAGCTTATTGACAGGTTCTATAATAAGCAAGATCTGCACATATTAATGAGATACTTTGCATCTGATTGGTTGAGCTTGTTGCCTCTTTAGAATTCTCAAGACTATATATCTTATCCAACTTCCTTAAACCTGGTAAATGGGTTTATATCATCAAGATCTTGCATGACTTCAATTATAAGCAAGACACTATGCATATTAAATAGGTCTTTATAACTAGAAAGAATTTTTATTTAGGATATAATAAAATAAGTTAAATCAACAAGATCTGAAGTTTGATAGATAGTTTACATAGGTTTTTTTAACAATACTACATAAACCTACTTCGTACTATGGTCAGCTGTTAAGTTTTGTTGACCTTTGATTGATATCAGGTCCACTTGGGCCTCTTGCTCTATTCAGATAATGTGGGTTAAATCCCCTTAGGAGTATATACACATTGGGTTAAATACCCTGAGGAGTATATTTCAATATACAAAATCTTAGTAAAAATTTGATTGACACAACCTTGAAATTATTCTTCCAAAAACTACATTGAAATATTAACTTTACTATAATATACCTTAATATACAGTTTCTTGGCAAAAATTTTAAAACTATTCAATAATGACAAAAACCTAAAGTACTTGCAAATATACCTCAGGAAGATATGGAATCCTTCTCTGGGTCCAGAAGAAGAATAGCATTTTGGTGGAGAAGAGCACTCCTAGATTCCAGGAGGATATGGGATCGTTCTATTCAGAGAATTATAATGTTCTTGGATCCCTGATGGTCAATCTGACTCAGTCAGTGCCAGTGAAGGTTCAGTCCAGGGTCCCTCCCAAGGGAGGAAATACTAGGGTGGAGCGGTACCATATTCAGGCCCATAGCCCGGTGACAGTAGAGAGCGAGTTGTGCCCCACCACCACCAAGTGAGGGAGGAGCAACACCCTCTCCAAGCCTCTCCAGGCCATTAGCTTAGTGAAGGTGACAAGCAAAGCAAACCACCCTGGAAGGGTAGAGCAACAATCTTGCACTATATGTTCTATGGAGGGCTCCTCTATCAGATCAGAGGCGCCTGATGGGTCATTGACCAGTGGCCAGTTATCGACTGGTCAATGGCCAGTGACTGGTCACTGGTCACCAGGCACCAGTCTTCGAGTACCAGTCACTGGTCATTACAGCCCCTTTGGTATGGAAACAGGGATCAGGTCAAGACCCCCCCCCACACCTTGTTGCCAGGTTTCCTATCAACACCATTGGGGACAGGGAGTCTGTGTACACTCACCAGACTAGATAAGAGGATCAGATTGGCATCTGCCCCCCCCCCCATCCTTTCCTATGATCCCTCTTAATTCCTTTGCGATGTGGGGGCATCCATTTCAGGGAAGTGAATCAGGTGGCTGGTCATCTTCCCCCAAACACTCAAAAGTTGATAAGCTTTCTCGTCTGCCTACCAAGTCTGTTACTAGGGACTGTCCCATCACTCCGTGTAAGAAGTTACAGGACAGGAATACCCCTACCCCCTGGTCTCCTCCCCAACAGAGAGACATGGAGTCACAAAGTCCTGCCTCCCATGGATGAGAGCAGGATGAGGATGTCCTGTCGATCGTAGTGGACTCTAGAGAGTTTGCTAAAGAACAGGCTGAGATTACACCTCCTTCTCCCTTTGGGTCCCCATGCTTTCTCCCATCCATCAACTCAGGTGGCTGAGTTTGCTGCCTTCTTTCCCAAGATTTGTTTCCCAAGCCCTCAGGCTCAGAGGACAAGAAAATTCTGTCAAGTTTGGAAAGACTCGGGGACTGCCTCATGCTCAGATCTCCTTTTGCTCTCCCATTCAGCTATGGTTAGGGAGCTCTATCAAAGGTTTTGTAAGGTCTTGGAGTTTGCTAGGCAGTGTAAGGGGTGGTCTTTTCCCTCCGCTATGCTGAGACCTCTGGTCTCTGTGGCAAGCTACACAGTACACTGTCCTGCCTGGCCTCTTTAGCCTCCCGCCTTAGATGCTGGAACTTTGGCTTAAGACACTGGAGGCATTGGAACTTAAGACTAGGTTGCTTGTCACCATGGCCTTGCATTCTGATCTTTTATTTTTTTTTTTTTTTTGCAGCCCTCTTCAGTTTTCTGGAGGAGGAATTTCTGTCTCCAGCTGTGCTACAGAGCTTGCTGGAGGCAGTTACCAAAACCTTAAAGTATGCATTATCCCATGGCTGTCAGTGCAGCTACTCCACCTCCACAGTGATGTTGCACTGGACACTTCTAAAGTCTTACTGGATCACAGTATGAACCTTCTTCAGGCTGTTCCCTTGGAGGCAGAGACCCTCATCAGATGTCTCATTCCCTCCATGGCATCTCAGGACCTGAAGGACCAACAACACTGGTTCCTCACATCTGCTCCTGGTTCATTGAAACAGGCCAGAATGCATGTTCATCTGGATTGCCCTTTGGGGCCTTTAGTGAAGTTCTTTTAGAGGATCCATCCTCAGTCCAGGAAGCAAGCCCATTTCAAGCCTCCCTCTTGCCCATCTATAGCTCAACGAGGTCACTGGAAAGACTCAGGGAGGAAGTTTGTGGGCCTCTCACCCTTTCCTAAGGAGAGGGGAGGAGCAAACCTAGGGACTTGCTCCCAATCTTGCTGTGCATTCCTATTCCAAGAATTGGCATGGGTGCTCGGCTAGCCCTTTTTTCATAAGTCTGGTCAAACATAATGGATGATTTGTGGGTCCTCTATAATAAAGGTTGGATACTGACTTCAGTTCTGGGAACATCCTCCTCTAGCAAGGACTGCCATGCTTTTCCACCAGTAAAATCTGGTGCGGTTAAGGGAAGTGGTGTACACCTTTCTTCAGAAGGGCACAGTAGAGAGGGTGTTTAAATGACCAGTCTCCAGCTTTCTACTCCCTGATTTTCCTGGTATACCAAAAAGGGCAGAAAGTTTCAGCTGATTATCAATCTTTCCACCTTAAACAAGTTTCTTCAGGAGGAACCATTCAAGATGGAGACTACAGCTTCAGACAGGAACACCACAAGGCCTGGTGACTGGGTAGTCTCCATCAAACTGCAGGATGCATACCTTCACATCCCAATTTCTCCTCCTCACGGGAAGTACCTCTAGTTTTGCCTGGACCAGAAGGTTTTCCAATTTCGTGCTCTGCCATTGAGCCTAGCCTCTACACCTAGAGCCTTTACCAGAGTAATGGTAGTAGTCGCTGCCCACCTGAGGTCACTGGGGATCCCTATCCTCCAGTATTTCAATGACTGGTTGATTCACAATGGCCTCTTGGAATCCCTCAGACAACATCTATCCCACTGCTGGTCTAATGTGACCCAGCTTAGGACTCATTCCAAACCTGGAGAAATCAGAACTAGTTCCATCTCAGTATTTTGCATATGTGAGGATGATTTTCCTCACCAACAAGGGATTAGTTAATTTCCATCTGGACAGAATAGACAGAGTGCTGTATTTTTTTCCAAGTAGTGAAAAGGGAGGAAAAAATGTGAACTCAAATGTCCAGAATTAATTCTAGAGGGGAATGGTTACTCAGGTATGAGGAATTCAAATCCCAGTATGGAAGGCACGAGACAGCAGAGGCAGATAATGATCACAGGCACTTGGGTCATGGATTTATTAATTTCTGCAATAAATATTCACTTTTCCAGCATTATATACTTTGAATTAGTCATTGTAGAGTCAGACACAGCACAGTGTCCTCTTAAATATCTGTGTCCACTGTTCAGGATATGGTTATTTTAGCTGACTAGGAAATTGTGGCAAACCATGTTGTGACCTGACTCTACAGTGATTGATCCAAAGCTTATAATGCTGGAAAAGTGAATAATTTAGTGCATAACGAATAAATCAGTGATGAGAGTGCCTGTGATAATGGTAAGCATGTTTGTGACCCCTGTTTAAATGAGCCCACTTTCGACCTGTTGGGTGCTATTGGGCCCCAAATTGTTCATTTCTGGAATGAACACTGAGAATTACTCATAAAGAATTGAATTCATGAGCAGATGAACATAGAATTAATTTTGAGACTGGGATATCTTTGCATCTTTCGGTTTGATGGAAACACTTAATACACAAGGCCTAGACCTGTGTATTGACAAATTAGGAACTTTGTTACATGCTGTATATATTTACCAAGGCATGTATAATATTATATTGCGTGAAATTAATAGGTAGGTCAGTGTGTGTAGTAAGGAAATATCCAGTTACCAATTGTAATTAGTAATTAGTGTAGTTAGTTGTAATTAGTAATTAGTGTAGTTAGATCTACCAAAGTGTAAAATGCATACAAAGTTCACTAAACAAAGTTTTTTCATGGAATATTGTAAACATGTTGATATAAAGAGTGACTTGTATCATTATCAGGAACATAAGTTCTGGTCCATTGTAAGAAACATTAAAATGTGAAACAATTTCTTGCCAAAGGTACATGTAGCTGTGACTATTTTTTGTTCATCTATTAAGTAACATTTCTTGGTACCAATATACATGTAATAGCATAAAGCAGACTTTCCACATTAATTGTTGAGATAGCTAATCTCATGTTATACTGGATGGGAAAAATAATTGTAGAAAAAAAACAAAATTAGACCCATTATTGAAAAGATTTAAATAATGTATGCAAAGAGAATTTCAACATATTCTATCATACATGTATATAAAGTGGATTCAGTTGTTTCCAAAGTAAACATAACAACAGAGACCAAGTCTCATCATTGTTCTCTAAATACAAGAACATTTATAGACCAGACAGTAAAAAGAACAGTTAATCATTTTATACAAATATCAACAATATTTTAGTTATTTCATTATATTATTAATTAAATTATTTAATTTTTTTGTTGCATCTAGACCATGCAAGAATAAAGCATGTTGTGTGTGGTAATTACCACTTTATACAAGTATCAACAATGTTTTACTTTGTTCATTGTTGCATATGTAATCACATTAGTGATTAATGAAAGTTACAATATTTGGTTCTCCTTTTGTTTCATCAAATGGATATTTCTTTTAGCATATGTTTTCATGCTCATCTACCCTATATTGTAATGGTTTAATATCCACCATTTAAAAGTGACGTTGCTGTAAGTTGGTCTGTTGTTGTCATTATCGCAAGGATTTTTTACACCAGGTTTAAATTGAAATATATTTAATGTTTGTATGTGTAGTACAGACATAAGATCCACATTATATATATTTATACACAACAAAACACAGATCCAGTTAAGTTTTTATTTATAATTATAATGTTTGCCTAGGGGGACCGTCTGCTGCTACTGATGAAACTGTTTTGGTTCATTCTGTCAGTGAGTGATTCAGCGGTTACTGAATGGCACAACGTGGTTGTACAGAGGTCACAGCTGGGCTGTGAAACTCCCTGACAGAATCTTATGGATAACCCTTGAGTAATGTTTCTTCAGCGGAAACTGAAGGAGCCCAGCGAAGACTGGGCTGTCCAACGAAGGTTGGGATGACAGTGGCAACTGTGTGGACTTCACTCAATGGGTTTAGTTTGAATACGCCATATAGCGCTGACATTAGATTCTTGGGTGAATAAACGGAATGGAATGAAGTGAATGCCCTTTATTTAGGGTAAGCAACATGCAGCAGCACAGACATTCCCATGTCTGTTGAACACTGCAGGCGTTGATGCGGGGATGGCGGCGGTTCGACAGAAATATGCGTGCTGTCGCTCTCCACTCCAAACTAAGAACAATTGAACAAAGACGCTGCACGTGACAGCTGGGAATGTTTTGATTGGCTGGCGAGTGATGTATTAATATAGCTCATGAATATTAATGCGGACTATTTGCAGGAATGGTAGTGAATGGGTCTCCTATTGCTGTGTATAAACTACGCTTAAGCAATTGCATAAGCAGCAATATATATATATATATATATATATATATATTCTGTTTAAATCTCATGATATTTCGAATTTTTCTGATAAAAATCTTTGTATAATAGTGTAAACCAGACCACTGCATGGAAGTATGTGCTGTTAAACAGTATATGTTCCTTCCATAATACCAGAGTCCCACTTATTTCACATCAGCATACATATGATTATCAGGAAGACTCCCCAATTCAGACTGTGAAAGTTGGCAAAAAATGGAGAGAGAATCTATAAACCAAGTTATTAAAGAAATTTTAAACCATTTTCAACTATTGACTTGGCATTTTAGGCCACTTTCCTCACTTCCTCAAGGTAGTTGCTTAAAACAAGTTTAACTGAATTTGTTTGATCAGTCAACTCCTCTTTCTCTATTACAGCTGGTCAAAATGTGGCTGTTTTGATACTTCATCACAAGGATATCCATGCCTTACCTACACAGAGCAGTGACCGAGTCCTGACAGGGTCTGAGTTCAGAAATGTGGGTGCCATCATTGACATGGCCTATCTTACCAACAAGGGAATGTACCCATGTGACATGAACAACAGGGCACTAGAAGCACTAAAGGATTTTATAAAGAAACATTCAAACATATAGTGTTTTTTAATTTTAAATTTGTTTGTTTTTTTTTTATTTTGTTCATGGCAGTTTTAGCTCACCTGACCATAAGGTACGGACCTGTACATGACTTGCTTCATTTGTAATGTGTTGTTCATTGTGTGTTGTCTGTCAATAATTGCTATTTTTAGCTTTGTCTCAAAAACAGCTTGACTACTTTCAAAACAAATTTGACCTTCTTCAAGTTGTACAAATGATGCTAATCTCTGCTGTCAAATACGGCTGCCATTACCACGTGCAAAAATAGAAAAAAATCTTTAAATAACTTCTTTTCAGAAACCACTGAACAGAGTTTGACCAAAATTTGAAAGATAAGCATTTGTGCATGGAGCTGTTCTAATTTATACTAAAAATGCAGTTCTGACATCAAAAAAAGCTGCCGTCACTACCAGTATTTTTGTTTTGTTTGTTTAAACAGATTCTTCTCAAATACCACTGAACAGAATTTGACCAGATTTGGTAGAAAGCATAAATGGCATGAAGGCCTTTCAGTTTTATATAAATTATGTTAATTTGCTATCAAATAAGGTTGCTATTACTTAAAATAGAACAATCTTTAAATGACTTCTTCTCAAATGCTGCTCCACAAAGATTGACTGAATTTAACAGAAAGCATCCTGGTAAGGAATCGTTTCAAACTAAATGCAAATGTCGCCAATGTTCCTTTAGATTTGGCAACCATTACTTAAAATAAAAACCCTTCAAATGACTTCTCATAATCTGATCAACAGAATTTGACGAGTTTGAATAAAAGCATCCTAGCAAGAAGGCCTTTCATGTCTGTGCAAATGATTCCAATCTGCCATCATATTTGGATACAATTCCTAAAAATGTTTACAAAAACCTTTAAATTACTTCTAAAAAACTGCTCAACAGAATTAACCAAATTTGACATAAAGCATCATTGCATGAAGGCCTTTCAGTTTTGTATAAATTATGCCGATCTAATATTGCCATTTTTACTAAAATTGAAAAAACTCAACTTTAAACAACTTCTAAAAAAGTCATTTAACAGAAGTTTACCAAATTTTGCAGAAAGCATCCTGGCTTGCAGCCTTTCAAGTTTTCACTATTGATGACAAAGTGCTATCCATTATGCCTGCCATGACTAAAAAATAGAAAAACAAGGCAACATAGTAAGCCAGATTGTTTGGCCTCTTGTTATCAGGATATTTTTATGGAATGACCTTCATTATGCTGTCCTCTTGGATAAACTAATTAGCAGTATGAAATATAAGTTATAGTAGCCTACATTCATACACTAAAAGAAGTCTTGTCTACATGAGGTCTTTGATAATGCAGTATGTGAGCAGAAATGACATAATCATTTAGCAGTATTCATTTGCAGCTTTATGGAAATATAATTGTATTTCAATTGTTTGCAATTAATAAATTTTGGTGAATGTATTTGATGTAATATAAATATTCACACAACTGTCAGAAGTATGTGTTGTACATATTACATGTAGCAATGTTATGTTGGGATGATTATAGCTTAATTCTTTTATTGAGAAACATTTGTGTAACACAAGGTTTTTATTTCATACATATTTTAAGAAACTTTTTTATTTCCCTCATGCTTTACATAGATTCTGTGATTTCTGTGTTCAGATAATGCTCTAATTTTTTATAGTTTCTAAGGCAACTTATATGGAGTAGTTTTTTTTAGCACCTGCCAGAAGTTGGGTGATCACTATTTTTGGCTATATTATGTCAAGGATATATATATAAAATGCAAGTACATTTCCTACACATTGAGGCAGCTGTTAACCGGGTTGGCCTAGGCAGATATCAAACCCATAACCCATGGATTACACATCTGTTTCCTACACATTAAGGCAGCTGTTAACCGGGTTGGCCTAGGCAGATATCAAACCCATAACCCATGGATTACACGTCTGATGTTCAAACAACTGAGCTATTGCACCTTCTGCATATAATGTTATGATGTTGTCCAACTGTCTGTCCATTCATTTTTCTTTGCACACAATATTGTAGATTCTAAATCACTGACCTTAACCAAACTTTGCAGTTTGTTGCACTTTGGGCATGAAAGAAGTCTATCAAACTCAGGTTCAAAATATTTAAGGTCAAGGTCATTATAACTGAAAGAAGAAAATTGTTTTTGTAGAGACACTTTATTTATAGATCACATACCTTGACCAAACTTTGTGGGTGGCTTCTGCTTGTGGTAAGAAATAGCCTATTGATTTTTAGTTCAAATGCCAATGTCATTGACTGACATAATGAATAAGGTATCCACAGATAAACTTTAGTACTAGTCAACACACCTCAACCAAACTATGTAGATGTCTGGCATTTTGTAGTCAGAAAAAGTCAATGGTCAAGGTCACTAACAAAGCAAAAAAATGGTTTCTGCTCAATGAATTTAGTCTTAGATCATTTACGTTGACTAAACTTTGTGCATGGCTTGCACTTGAGGCACAAAAAGACACTAATAGAATTTTTGGTAAAAATGTGAAAGGTAAATGTCACTTTGACTCAAAGAAGAAAATTGGTTTCTGCACAATAATTTATTTCTTGGTGACATACCTTGACCACACTTGGATAACTTGCACTTAGGGTAAGAAAGAAATTATTAAATATAGGGTCCAAAGGTCAAATATCTAGGTCACAGTGACACAAGGAAGCAAAGTGGTTATGCTCAATATCTTTTGCTCTAGCTTATGTTCCTTGACTAAACATTTGTGGATAACCTATACTTAGGGCAAGAATGGCACCTATAGATTTGGGAATAAAAAAGTCATTGGGCAAGGATATGGTAATTTCAATGAGAACACAATGGTTTCCTCACAGTAAGTTTAGTTCTGGACTACATACTGTATATTTACCAAATTTTGTGACACAAACAAGGGAAAAATTAAAGGTAAAATAATGTGTGTATGTATTGCTATGTATGTTTGTTTATTGTAATTTTGTAAAATAATAAAATATATTATATACTACATAATCACTAGAGAACTTGCTGATATGGGAAGAAAATGCACTACAAATATTGGGTTAGGTAGCTAAAAGGTCATGGTCACAGAGTCACCTCAGCCTCACTCATTCCTGCATACAGGATTATTAAACATGGGGTACCATTCATTGTCCTCTTGTTACATTTTTATAAACAACTTTTAGGGGCAGACATTTTACTTAAAATGATTCTTGCTCATGGCAGTTATAAGATAGTCATAGCCAACAAAACATATTTACAGCATAATTAAATACTGGCAACAGAAGCAAAAATACAGTCAAACCTGTCCAAATGGTCACCTTTATATAGTGGTCATCTGTTCTCAATGGACTTTCCAATTCCCCCCCCCCCCCCCCCGGCAAATTTCCTATATAAAACTCATGTATATAATGATAACCTGCATTCTGCTGTCGGCAGCCAGCTGTTTCCTGACCAAATGATGGTTTCTCACTGCTTTAAGTTGTCACTAGAGCATATCGACAGTGACTGCTTTATGTATGTGAATTAAACTTTTCATTCATGAGGAAGGTATTTTTGTTTAGATAAAGGCATATCATATGAATTTATGTGTAAATATTGTTTGTACTCACTGTACTTTAGCCACACTGTTGGTATAATTTAAAGGAGTCAATAAGTCAAATTCAAAAGCGAAACTCTTTATTCTTTGAGGAGAGTGTTGAAGCAATTCATTTGCTGGATGGTGGGAAAAGTAGTTGTGTTGTTGCAGAAGAAATGGGAGTCAACTCTTGTAACAGGCATAGTTTGATATCTTCATCAATTTTATTTGCCTGTGAATTAAAGCTATGATGAAAAAATTAATCTTTCAGGAGAGATACAAGTTACATCCTTTTTTATCATTATGGTCAGAGATCATTCAGTATTTACCAAAAATGTCTGTAAAGACAGATGAAGTTTGAATTTATGTGCTACTAACAGCAGCCACATCAAGCCTTTTTTCATTGCCTATGCATTGCAGGCCTCACCTATAAACCACTGTCTTTTGATCTCAGAAAGTTGAGCAACTGGTTAATGCAGATATTGTTTGAAGTGTGTCAATAACAGCTGTTTCTAAGCCTAATTATACAAGTTGGCCCAACAAAGAGTCAGTCCTCTGTTTCAATCATATATAAACTGTCAGTTAGTAGTGTTGTTAGTGTTTTATCATGGTGCACAAAACAAACTAAGATAAAAAAACATTTTTTAAAGAGTCGGTGATGATTTATTTTATGGGATGGATTAAAGTGAACAGGAAATAGTAATCTTGTGTGTAACAATTATGGGAGAAAATAAAATATATATGCACTAAACTAAATATATTGATGATATAACAGATAAAATAATAATAATAATAATACATGTAATAATAATAATAATAACAACGATAATGGTATTTGGTGCATGGTATGTGTTCAAAAACAATGTTTGAAAGGTGAACATGCATACAGAGGTCACCTGTAGACAAAGGTCAGTTTGGTCTTTTACCATGGGTGGCTGCTGTTGATAGGTTTGACTGTACTATTGTTGAAAATATGCACAAAACTTAGTCTTTAAAATTCGTAACTTTTATTTTCTAAGTTTCATTCTGATCATTTGAAATCACCACACTAAGTTTTTTTATGAAGAAAACTAATATTTTCTTATTCCTGGTATTTAAAAAGTTATTGGCAGTAGTTGTGTGTTTGAAATTTGATGGGGTATTTTGTGTACACAACAAAACACAAAACTTAAACTGTGAGGCAGTCTTAATCTTGAAGATGTTAATCATGCCTTCTAAATGCATCAAAGGACTTAATGACCAAGACTGGATGAGGGTATGTTTGATTATGTCACGCTGTTGGAATGAATGTTCTCACAGTGATCAATCATTTCAAATTTGCATGGAACATCAGGAACTTTAACCTATAGGATGGTTTATATTGATCAAATGCGCCATCATACAACATGGACTATGTGTACAGCATGAGCAATATGCTGACAAACAATGGACTAAATGCTTAAAATTAAATTGTTCTGCATAATTTGAACAGTTATACATTTTAAGTCAAATTGTCTGCATAAAATATGCAGTTAAGCTGCTTATCTAGTGCTCTTGGTTGGGAATACTGAATGTGCTGGTAGGTATCACTACACTAATTGAGCCAATCGGCTGTTATTGCATCCTATTGTAGTCCCTATGAAAATCATTAATATTTTTTTCAGATTTCTCCTGGAGATCTGCTGATCAGTAAAGAATGTTACTTGTGTTCAGTAGAAAGTAGCATTAAAGCCTACACAGATAAAAAATGTTTTTTTAATTCAACTTTTTGACTTTTGCATAGGATGACAAAGGGAATAGGTGTGATTCTGCCAGTTGGAAAGGACACTTGCACTAAAACTTCAGGTCATTTCATTGAAATGCAACTATTTTCATAAAATATTACATAACCTATGCTGATTTTTTTATATATTGTATCCAATTTAGTACTTAATCTAAAATGATTGACAGTCTTGGTGTTGTAGGACTTTGAACTACTGCACTTTATTCATTAAAATTGTACAAAAATGAAGGCAATATATAAGAAAGTTAATTAGTGTATTTATGTCTTTAAATATTTGCTTAAAAAGCAAAGAATATCAGACAATTTTTATTCAAATAAAAGAATGTAAGACTTTTAGAATCATAAAGACACTTAGGGAACTGTAATATACTGTAATTTTGTTTCCTTTGAATACAAAATAGTATTTCAAAAGTTTCTCACTTTAAATATTACCTGTGTTTATGATTTTTTTGTATACTCTTACCACATCTGCGGGTTTAAAGTTGATGTTGGTAAAAGAAAAGAAACAAAGATTGACCACTTATTGTCCTGTGTTGGGGTCCAAAG
The DNA here is from genome assembly GCA_029931535.1 of Margaritifera margaritifera. Classification (NCBI taxonomy): domain Eukaryota; kingdom Metazoa; phylum Mollusca; class Bivalvia; order Unionida; family Margaritiferidae; genus Margaritifera; species Margaritifera margaritifera. The sequence goes on from JAQPZY010001622.1 coordinate 3,865,715, forward strand.
TCACTGTGTAGTAGAATGCAAACATTATTTTGACATTGGCAAATAATATATTTCTCTTCTCTTGTACAATTTGGGGAAAAAAAACAACCACAAGTTTTAACCATATCTTCTAATACTGTCCGATTTGGGGCTTAATATGTACCTTTGTTCTCCACAAAGATAAATTTGTACCAAATTCTATTTCATTCTTATTATGACAGAAAGCAAAGCACCTGAATTGCAAAAAAAACATTTGTTTATACTCAGTATGGATTTTTAAAATTTGATGGATGAAATAGTTTCCTTGAAATTGTGTAAGCTGTATGTTTAATTGTTTATTTATTATCATTGGACAGTTTGATTAATATTGAATAAAGTATCAGTCCATCTCCTACAAGTTTCTTTCATCACTCTTGTCTCCTCCTATTTAGATAGATGTGCCACATTTGTCTTTGTTTTTATACACGGTGGCAAAGCTATAATATTGTTGTCCCCCACTTTTCATAGAAACAGAAGATATTAAATTGGGCCTGTCTGTCCTCCCATCTGTATTTCTGTCCTGCCATCTGTCCATTCTACATTTGTTTCTGTGCAATAACTCCTTTAATTAATTTTTGGATTTTTACCAAATTTGGTATGCAGCTTGATATTGATGAGATGTTGGTTGAGTTTGATTGTTGACCTTCTGCATCATTATTTAGCAGAGTTATAACCCCTTATTGTTACAATCACCCACTTTCTTTTCTGTATAATAACTTCCTTATTTATGATAGATTTCTGCTAAATTTCATATGCAGTTTGATACTGATGAGGCTATGGCTGAGTTTGTCAGCATTCTGCATCATCATTTAGCAGAGTTATAGCCCATGATTGTTACACTTACCCACTTTCTTTTCTGTACAGTAACTTCCTTAGTTACCATTAGATTTCTGCCATATGTTATATACAACTTGATAGTGATGAAGCAATGGCTGAGTTCTATTGTCAGCATTCTGCATCATCGTCTAGCACAGCTCAAAACCCAGATTGTAAAACTCACCCATTTTCACTTCCGCACAATAACTCTATTAATTATATTTGGATTGCACAATGTTTGGTATTTAGCTTGATATTGTCGAGACCTTGGGTGGGTTTGATTGGCAGTTTAGCAAACTTATAGTCCCTGACTGTCAGACCCATTCATTTTCTTTTCCATACAATAAATCTCATCGATTATTATTAGATTTAAGCTAAATTTGGTATGCAGCTTGGTTTCATTGTCACCATTCTGTATCATCATTTAGCAGGGTTATAGCCCCTGATTGATGGACCCATGCACATTGATTTTGGCACAACAACTTCTTTATTTATTTTTTGATTTAAACAAAATTTGGTATATGGCTTGATACTGACAGGACCTCTCTCTCGCTGTATTTTGCTTTGCTATTAAAGCTAAGTATTTATGGCACTACCATCTCCTCGCACTAGTGCTTGCACAACTGCGGAACGCAAAGTTCTGGCAATGTATGTTGTATTGACAAATCCTCTAATTGGGCCTGTGACTCTAGAACAGGTGATATGACTGACTCAAATTTGTGCATTGACACTCCAGGAAATTTAATACAGACCAAGTTGGTTCAACATTACCGCTGAGCTTAAAGGGGCGTGTTCGACCCAAACAAGCTTGACTATTCCGGATGGGTATTACAACATAAAAATGCTAGTAAATGTAATGCAAGCTGTCGTGCCTGGATTTACTATGGACTACAATGAGGCAACTGTGCGGATCAGTGTGACAGACAGTGTGACAGACAAAGCCAACACTATTTGTTTTACTCCCTTTCCGCTAGCGTACATCTTTGGGGTTTGTTGAGCCATACAATAGTTATAAATCGGAGTATTTACAACCAGGAAGAGACCCAAATGTAGCACTCAATCCACCTGCATTCGTCAACATTCTGCAACTTTATGTTCACCTCATAATGTTCTTGATGGAATAAAACAATACCCTGCTACAAGTTATTCCTGTGGATTGTGAGACCGACGGTGACACGTATACAGTCTACTATAGAAAGCCACATTGGCGCAGATTATGTGAAGGCGGCATCCATGCGCTCTCGATACATATTTTAGATGAAAAACAACAGCCAGTTAATATGGTGGAGTCCACTATCACCCTTGAAATTAAGCACTAGTAGGTGCTCTACTGACACACTCTGAGTCTACATGGTCCTGCCTTCTTTGGTGGTGACGCTGCAAATGTCTCAGAGTCATCATATCCATTTAGTATCCCACCCACCCTGCTGGCTTAATTGGAAAGTGGCCACTCTGCAGGCAAAACTCCGGCATACAAAGCAAAGGCCAACCTCACCAAGTATGTGACACAGGACAAGCTGGCAGAGCTGACCCTTGTGCGGCTTGAAAAGGTAGCACCTCCTTTGACAAAAGAGGATGTTGTGTATTTAATGGCCAATGAAATCACATCAGTTGGCGGGGTTATGGCAATAAATGCGTCTGGTTTGTATCACTTGGATTCAACACAAGACTTTCAAAACATTAATGGTTTTACACTCAGCAATGACAACGACACTATGACCGTCCCCGATGCCAGTTTTTACTTTAATAACCTCCACAGGAGTCAGGGTGACGGATCATGGGCATCGATTGGAATCAGTTGGGTCTTAATGACATAAAATAACTTTATTGCCATTCCAGCTAAGGTCTCACAAGAAAGCCTTACAACTAGCTTTTGCATCTAAGTGTGTTGCCAAAGACACCATTAAGAGTGAGGGTCTCAATGTCAACACACAGTCAACATGAGTTTTAACTACTCAAACCATCTTTGGCCTGGTAGAACTCGCCTAGCTTAAAACAATAGCTCTGCGTAAAGCAAAAACACAAGCAAGCCATGAGGGAGCAACAAGATGAGGAATATGAATCACTGGTGATGCTGAAACGATCCTGCATTAGCAGATGATGATGGAGTACTAAACCGCTCGCAGACAAGCACCTGCCATCAACGGGAAATACAAACCCCTGGTGGAATAGTATCTGCACCAACATTGGGTTCACACACCCTGGTTCACATTAAGATAGAACGAGGATGCAAAGCAGATAGATAATGAGCATCAGTCCAACCCGGGGCACCCTGAGCCAACCCATGATCAGCTAAGGGTAATTCACTTTTGCTGCAGCAGAAACAAAACCCAAAAGTACTGAGCGCATGTGCGTGGGAGGGGTGGGGGAGAGGGGATTGCTACTACAATGACAACGTGGTATTTTCCGAAGCGGATTTGAAAAAAACACATCATCAGCAATAACCTTTCCTTCTAGGTATGTAAATCCCTGTATCACTTGGCTCACCAGACAAAAAACCTGTGTGAACTATGAAAAAGATATGTTTTGTCGCACTACAGTGATCAGTCAAATAAACCAACAATCACAAACCCTGTGAACAGAAGGCAAACTGGTTGTGATTCTTGGCGAGCATGTTGGTGATGACCGTGCCATTTGTGGATCTAAAGATATTAAGGAAACTGACATTTTCTTTCACTACACCACCATCTTGCCATTATGCAAGACAGCTAAACCCAGCCCACCCCTGACCACTCCAGCCAAATTAAACTTTTATATCACACTCCTCATAGAGGAATTATAATGTCAATATACCCAAAACTGTTTAAGATCTACATGATTTTCACCTGAAAAGAATCTACGAACTTGAAGACAAGCTGCGTGCTGAAATTGAGGACCGGCGACGTCTTTACAAACAATATCAGTGCGTAGTTAACATGCTTAACAATATCAATGTTGCACTTGGTAGTGTGGCTACTGCCATAGGAGTTGCAGGAATCGGTATATTATTCACCATTGTCGCCTCCCCCATCACTGCTACTCTTGAGATTGTGGCTGTAATCTTCGGCTTCACTCCACCTGTTGCCAAACTTATTTTCGTGTGTCTGAAAACAAAAATTTAAAAGCATAACCAAATCTGCATTCTTGCAGGATCTAAACTAAGCACTATCATGGACCATGTATATAGGGCACTTCAAGACAATGCAATATCAGAGGATATACCTCGACAAATACGAAAAGTAAACAGTAAATGTCATACTAAGAGCAGATTCGATCGAATGTACAAAAGGAGCATCACCCAATCGTTATCAATGAGATTGCTAAAAACAAACTAATAGCCTGGTCAAAATCCGAAGAATGCACAGTAATCATACAAAAAGTCACTGGAAATTCAGCATAAATGTGAGCTGTGTGGTACCCGTCATAATAACAGAAACTGCTGAAATGATTGAAGCCACTATAACAGCGGAAATGACAGAACAGCTGAAACAACAAATTTCTTTATGTCACCACACTAGTGCAGAAAAGCGCAGCATGAAGCCTATCCCAAGTGCACCACCACCACCATATGATGCTTTTTGTCCACCTTAACATGCTGCTACATGGTAAAATAATTTTAAAAATTGTGTTGGCTTCATTATCCCTCTGGGGTTAACTCACAGCAGCTTCCTCAACTGCTTTTTCTTTCTATTGATAGAGCAAGCACCTCAGAAAGAACAACTTTAATCTCACGTGCCCTCTCCATCCTTTGGTACAGTTTTATATGCAGCAACAGGTCGTACACCATCAGTGTTAGTAGCAACATCTTTATTTGCCAAACAGCCAACTCCAATAATAATTAAAGTTGTAGTTGTTAATATAGTTAGCAGAACAAATGCACCAATAACAAAGCTGCCCATACACATTTAACCTATACAATGTTAAATATGATATGCCTTCAAATCATAACATTTTATTTAAAGTTGAACCAAACAAAGTTTCATATTGACTGTGCATGTGAGCTAATAAACATCATGCCTAAATGCATTTGTTTGTTGGCTTGTTGGCATACCTCGATCCGTAACAGTCATGTATAAGCCATCCAGGGTTTAATCATACAAACTTCAACAGGATTTGATTCAGTAAATAAACTTTTGGCTTATTAGTATCTTATGTGTACAGCGATTTTAACAGTGACGTATAAACCATCTGTGGTTATACCAGCTTCAATAGGATTTAATTTATGTTTTCATTCATGTCTTCATAGTAAGTAAGAATCAACAGTTAAGTCTGCCATGCGTTATTGATTCCCTTCCTACGTGAGTTATTCATGTTTTCTAGTGAGGAAAATGGAGCACACTCATTATTGATAGCCTGCCTACGTGATTCATTCAAGTTTTCTAGCAAAGAAAATACAGTACATGTGTTATTGATTGCCTTCCACGTGACTAAAAACAGAGACATTTGGGCGATGCAGTCAATGATTATCACATTTCTGCGCTGTACTTTAGCCAAAAATTTGCTGTAAGAGGATTTATTAGGCCAAAATTTTGGCCGATCTGTCACAGATGTGGCAAGAGCGTCCCCATGTGACAGAGATGGTAGATACATAAAAGGGCTTTTTATTGTAAGGTTAGACCCTTTATTCTTTTATTCATCAACCAAACACAAGTTTTTCACAGAAAAAAAATTGTTTCCATTACTCCTATAGTATAAACTATTTTATAAACTTTATTTGATGATGGTGATGGCCGTTCTCCTGGGCACGATAGCAAGCAGAAGGCTTAAACTTGTTTTCGTTGCTAAAATATACATCAATGTACATTATAATACAAAATATTGCTGACTCGTCGGCGCTATGACAAGAAAAAGTTTAAAACTGCTCTTATTACTGTTAACACCTGCATTAATTCAGTCCATTAATAGACTTGTAATTTAACATTTGACAGAGTACATTTACCTAGTTGATGTTCAAACATAGGTATTGATTTATTTTAAATTGGCATCTGTGAATGCATGGCCAAATATATGTTGATGTACAAAATTAGATTCATTTTAAATTAGCAGCTGTGCATGCATAGCCAGTACATCTATATGATGAAGCCAAACAGCTTAATGGGTATTGAGGCCGGAGCAAGATACATCATTTAATGGCTCACCAGAGGCGGTGGCTGGGTAGTTTTGGCTGTCCGGTCGGGTTGGTCGGCCCGGAAACCAGGATGGAACCATTGTTTTGCCAAAACTCGTGGTCAGCGGCCTGAGGTGTTGAGAATGGTTCAGTTTTGCTGGTCCCAGCAACTCGGGGGGGGGGGGGGGGGGGGGTGTACCAAACCCTTATGGAGGGGTCGAAAATGTCACAGCTGCTTTTCACATCTGCTATAACTTCTAATATTAAGCAAGGTTAGTATGTATCAATCAAAGCTTCATTTTACGTCCTGTCGTGCAAACACTGTGCCACGCAATTTGTTGGCGAAAGAAAGATGATGGATACTGTCACCGAAATCCATAACAGACATAAATTCAACACAAAGCTTGCCAACAATTTCAACTTAGCTGGACGCTCTGTCCATTCCGATGAAATGCTACCAAATGAATCTAATCCCCAGTGAACTGACACTGAACCTGCACACAAAAAGAGAAATATTGGATAATGCAGATGCAAAAACATGCCGATTTTCCTTTGGATGAAAAGTTAAAGCTCCCACAAGATTTATATTCAAGAGACTGTGTCAATATTGGACCTATCAGTTTTATTCAACTAGACTCACCTTTGACTGTATTATTAGTAGTATTAGTAGTAGCAGTAGTAGATGAAGCAGTATCGGGAATGCCTTTTGCATAGCCCTAATTGTATCCGGGATCTAAAAACTTGAAGCCAAAAGTACTGCGATGCTAGAAATGACGTAGATAATGATCTGGATGCCAGCTAATGATATAGTATAAAGGCACTTCTAAACCATGGTATATTTTGGTGCTGTGACTAATGAATATTGATAAATACTGTCACACGAACGAGGTCAAAAACAAAAAATTATTTCAACGTTTAATTTAACATTTTACATGTTCTTCATTTTATGAATAACACCTGAGCACCGCTACATTACTGCTATAGAAGCGCGCCCGTATATTTCGTTATTCTCATTCCTTAGAGAACGAAACTGAATTTGTTAAAGAGCCTGTAGCCTTAGAAACACAACGAAATATTGATATCAGGGGGAAAATGACGCAATACATCAATGAAAAGATGGTCTAGAAATTCCGTCAAAGGTGGTCGTTGAGCTTGTCCTTATTTGATGTTGCTGTTGTGGTGGTCGGTAAATTTGGAAGTGTATTGTGCGTCAGGACTATCGGCCCAAAGGTCTTGGATAATATCTGAAAATGAGGATACATATTCATTTTGGAGTTGCTTATGTTTCGTTAATTTACAAATGGAGGATAAAACTCTGGTATTCATAATGACAAAAGTGTATTGTAAACGTGAAATGTAACTTGTTGATTGATACATTGTATCAACCGTAAGGTTGCTCTCTCTTCTCTCTCTCTCTCTCTCTCTCTCTCTCTCTCTCTCTCTCTCTCTCTCTCTCTCTCTCTCTCTCTCTCTCTCAGCAGATCACTAGCAGTCCCTTTTCAATATTGTTAAAAAAGATTTTTTTCCTTGCAATTTAAGTCTTTGTATGTATTCAATTTGTCTTTATTTATATTGGATGATAACTATTTTCTTTGGATGAGAGCTACATTAGCAGGACATACGTGAGTAGCCACTTCACATGACGTTGTTGGCGTAATATTGATTTTGTTATTCAAAATCAAGGTATCAAAGAAATTAAGAAGAAAATTATACTTACAAGTTCTAATATTTAGTCATTGATCCCTTTGGTTTTATAACAGTCTGTAGTCGCTTTGGTAAAGACTCGTATACATGCCTTATATGAGCCTGATCCAGTGACTACCAAATGTCCATGACGCCATTGATAAGATCACCTCTAGTTTTAATTTCTGTCAACTTTTTTGTAAGTTTTGCTTCACACCATACATTTTCAATGATGTTTATGTCTTGTGACTGTGATGACCAAGGAATAGTCTGAATACTTTTTGTGGTTTTCCATTGAGTTGCTGTCCTTGATACATGCATAGGACAATTGTCTTCGTGAAGAATCCCCCCTCCGACCCCCCCCCACCCCCACCCCCATTTGGAAATTTGTTGGAAACAACAGACCATAAATTCTTATCCAATATATGTATGTACCCCTATGAATTGATGATACCTTCAACAAGTGTCAGTATGCCGACCTCGTTAAAAGTTATGCAACTCCAAAATATAGCAGAGATGTTTTTTTTTACGGGGAGAATGACTACTGTACTTTCCCAAGCATACCGGTTTCCATTCCTCATTGGATTTTCGCCACACAAATACCTTCTTATCCTGGTCTAACATAACCATCGTCTCGTCAGTGAAAATGATACTGGACCAGTTTCTCTCAACAGTCCAGTTTCGTCGCTCACGGCACCATGAAACACACCAATGGCGATTTTTTTAGAGATTGTTGTCCTCTTCCGAACTGTGTATCTTTTAAATTCATAACATCTTAATTTCCTCTTGACAATGTGCTCTGAGAAACAGGTACTGGTACAGTGTTATTAAATCCCACAGTTAGATTAGCCAGAGTCTGCCTTCGGTTCTTGTGCACCAAACGACAAAGTACATGCTCATCACTCTCACCACTGATTTTTGACCTCCAGATACTAATAAGATTTTCACTATGGTTCACAAAACCTTTACAAAATTTCTGGATTGTAGACCTGGATATAACTATTACTTTAGACATATTCCTGCCATGAAATTGTTCTCATATAAACGCAATATCGTCTGTTTCAGTTCCTGTGACAAGTCTTTGTTGTGCGGCGGCATGGAACTACACTGGATGTTTGCAGTCTAATTATAGCAGTCAGAGAAGCTACTACGTCAATATTTTCTTGCAGTTGTCCTAAATAAACTATCTTGTAAATTGCACAGTCCTGCATGCTATCTTTATGGACAAATATTACAACTACCATTGAATGTCGCAATGTATAACCAAAATAACACACGTACTTGCTACTCACTTATTACGACCATTATTTAGATCTGTTGAATATAAAGAACAATACCAAATATCATCACTCTCAGATAGTCGATTCTCCGGCACTGGTGTCAGGAGAAAGGACTACTGTCAGTGTTGGCCTCTGGTGGGCGTCCGATTTATGACATGGTCAGCGCACTTTGCACCATCACCGCTAAGTAAGCGGCACTGCTCTCTGGCGATATACTATACAATTTTTTTATATTATCTCAACGCTGACCAGCTTGGCGGACACGTATATATGTTAAGGGTAACAAAATAGTTCAAAACACTTAATCCATTTACTTTATTTGTTTTCAAGACTTGCTAGGTGAATTTAATATCTGTCTTGATTGTTATTTAAACTAAATAAGTAAAATTCTTCGTACAAACGTGTTAGCATGTGTTTCTGCAAAACGTTATTGCCCATGCTCATTGGAGCACTTCCGTTGTCAAATCTTCGGTTTCGGAGGTGCGTAGTTCTGCACGATGTCAAGCTCTTAAATTTCGGAGGTAACTAAATCTTGCATGTAGTCCGCAATCCCCTAATGTTTAAATAAAAGTGATCAGTTTTGAAAAACACCTGAATTTATGAAGTTTGGTGGTCATCGTTCGATGTAATATGAGTATATTGCTTACAAATTCCACTTTTTCGTTAATAGTTACCCAAGTACTGACAGTATGGCATTTATGAATACAACATGTTAGATAGTTCTCTGTTATCCAACCATTTAGAAATTTCATTTCCTTTATCACCCAGTTCTTTATCGTTTTTATCATTCAGGACTGGCTAGAGATTGTTTTCAATTTGATGTATACACAGTATTTACCTTTTGGTTATTTAAAAATGACAAAACAAATAATTTACAATCTGCTATTGAACGTTCTATAATTGCTGCAACATATGGCTTACCCGTTACAATATATATTACTTTTCGTGTGATTATATCGATTGTAGTTACTCGATAGCAAATTCATTTGTGATTTTTTTTTAATAAGTACTTATTTGCAGTTATAAAAGTGATTTTTAATAGGAAATGGATTTATATTTATTCACTACAGTATTTTCTTTCTTCATTGCAGTATGGTTTAACTTAACATATGTGTTCGCTGGTACCGGTCCGGTAACAAGTAAAATATGTGTTTCCCTACTAGTTAGCCAGTGACGTCATTCGCACAACAGTGGCGTCATTCACATAATGGATGGTTTGGAAACTTCCACCTGAACTGCAGTGATTCGTTCGTAGGTACGCATCGGCGCGGTGCATCATGGGAAACACAGTGCGTAAATTCCATACTTTCACTAAGATGGAGGATAATAGTTATCTGCTGTCTCACGAGCATTGGTAGTCGAGTAGTGTGACGCAGTTGTCAGCGAAAATAAATGATAGATCGCTGTGGTAGCTCTCAGTTTATTGACCAATGAAAATGTATACCCCATGTCGTATAAAGCAAAATAAAGCCAATGTAGCAACTAGACGCACCGACTTCGTGCCATACTTGAGGGCAAACTGATCTAGGTTAATCGTCATCAACCGCATATCTGTATTTTATGAAGATTTGGGGTGATAGTAGTCCCGTATTCCCGGCGTGGATTGTGACCTGAATTATTTTCAAATCTTGTGCTAGTCCGTTTATCTACGAATTTGATTCTTATCAAAGAAGTCAGATGTTCGAGATTGAGTATTTACTTACCAACTGAGTTCCACTCATCCCCCATCACACGCCGCATGAATCGCCTTTAATCTGAGAAATTCTTCGTGTTTTAAATCTTTTTTTAGCGAATGAGTTAGACTTTCTGTAAAAAAAATATCATTCAAAACATAAGAATGTATTAATGTTTAATCCCAGATATTTGTTGAATGGCAGGTGCAGGTTTATATCACTAGTGATGAAACAGAGAGTACATTTTACAAAAATTTCAGTTAGAGGAGAACAATCTAAGATATTCAGTGAAATTCCAGCGAGGTCTTCATAGGAGCAAAATTTTCATTTATAATTAATTGCCTAAACTGTAAATAACAGATTTTCAATTCTCTCAAATAGGTTTCCATTTTGCCAACGTTTTAGCAAATTAAATTCTTTGTTAGTTTTCTATGTGTTAATATTTAACAATATATCAATGCAGTGTTTTATTTCTGAATGTAGTATTTACCTTAGAATCGATAAATATTATATATATATATATATATATATATATATATATATATATATATATATATATACGGTAAGTTCCATCCGTCACGCGAAAGTACATGAATCACATCACCCTTAGCCCCCTTGACAGTATAAATTAAATAAAGCACGAGAAGATAGCGCACTGCTTCAAGATGAACCTGATTGACTACCTTAGCATCTGTGTTTTCACTTTGGCTGGTAAGAAAGTGTCTTATTTTATTGTTAATATATTGTTAGAATATCAGACAGTTCAGTGTCTTATAATCTTCCAGACTACTCTTGAAGGAACAATTCTTATCTAATACTAATGGAGCTCTTACCTATCAATATGTGAACGTAGTTTAGAAATCAGCAATTCTTGAAATTTCACTGCAATTCAAAGATTTAATTCGAAATTTTCACTTTAAAGTAGAAGACTCACATTTAGTGTAGCCTAAAAAATACCTTTCCTTTTAGTATAAAAATGTGTATCACAGTAATATCAGTTAAAGAAGCATAACTTTCAACAGTTATCTCTGAACACTTGCAAAATATCAACAGGCAGTCTTGGATATAATCATGTACAAATGTGTTGAAGGCTGTATTGGCACCAATATTACATCTCCTCTATTTGATACATACAAATTTTCTTTTCCTTTCCTCAATCTTCCCTCTTTTCCGCCTGTTAAAAGTTTCTCTTCATTTGATAACATTCATGCATATACCTTATTTCCATCAGTACATGTATATATAAGTAAACTTTATGTGTATGTACTTTATAATATCCGGCAATGTTTTCTGCATCACTATTGGAAAGGTAAATGCAAGGCACTAACGGGGGTGGGGGATGTGGGAGGGTGCGATTAGTTATGGAGGCTTGTGGTGGAAGCTAGTGAAGTGGTTCTGTAGATTTGGGCAGATATATGTAGCATATTTTCACTGAAATGTTTTTCAAATTGTATGATTTTGGAATATTCATGAAATACAGAGTAGATACAATCACTGGTGGATTAAATGAAATTTTGGATTTAAAATAAGGTTTGGGTTTTTGTTCTGTTCAGCTCATTGATGATGGAGCAGTGATGGAAGTTTAAAGATGTAGTTGTGGGAGTTTCCCTATCTGATTTGTTTGGTTCAGTGCATTAGAATTACTCTTTCTCAGCATTGTTCATCATTTACCTAGGGGCCGCGGTAGCTCAGTTGGAAGAGCATTAGACTTCTAATCTAAGGTCGCTGGTTCCATACCCGCCCAGGTCAACCCAGATCGGCTGACTAAACGAGTCTTTGGTAAAGGCAGATAGCTCACATTCCTCAGCATGATATAGCCTATAATGTGTTCAACGTTCCGTTAAAACCCAACCAACTCATCAATTACCTTCATTAGTAAGTATTGTTTGGGCAATTAGAGAGTAATAACTGTCAGTAACACAAATAAAAACACCAGGCATCTACATGACAGCATATGCAAACTAGAGCACGAATACAGATATGGTTTATTATTACTAATATACTTTGAAAAAATCCTTGATTCGATTCATTGGTATAATTGGAAAAAAGCTTTACAATCTTCTAACTTTGGTGATGTTTGTAAGTTGTTCAAATTGTTTTGTAATAACCCTAAAAGTTGTGTTATAAATAATGGACATATATCATCTTTCTTAAGTCTTTGAATAGGACCCCTTGTTCCTTATTCGCGTCTCAATGGTGTTGAGATTTTAACAATATATTTAAAATAAAATGTGGATATAGGGCAGCTTATCGCTGACGACAATGAATATAAAATGGGTTAATATGCTGACAATGTTTTTATTCTTCTTGATGGATCGCATCGTTCTCAAAAAGTATCTATATTGGAAAGAAATGAATTACCGCAAAAGGAATATTGGCAACCTGGAGTCAAAGAATTCTTTTAGTAGCTGGTTAGGTACTAATTGTGAAAACTCTCGTTTTGCCCATATTCATGCATATTTTTTCAGCACTTCCAAATCCAACCGCAAAATAAGAAATAGAACTTGATCGTATTTTATCTCAATTTGTATTTTTTCGGTAAAGCTCAGAGAATGAAACGGGACATCCCAGTAGCTCATGTGAATGAGGGAGGGCTAACTATAATTCAAATGTATTCATTTATTAGGTACCATAAGAAAATATGGATTAAAATATTGCTTGAAAATGAAAATGGATTGGGACGAAATTTATTCAACACAACTATATTTAAAAATATAAGGATATTTGGAATTTATGGAGAAGGAAATTGAAAATAATTAACATGTTAGATGATGACACGTGTACATTTTGTAAGAGTGAGAATGAAAGTATACTGTATGTTGAACGTTTCTTCTATGATTGTGATATTACTTCAAATTTTTGGCACCGTTTAATAGAACATTTTACACCGTTTTGGTAAACTATTGAATACTTTTCCAAGAAAGAAAGTCCATGAAAGAAATATTTGAAGGAAACGCACAATTGGATATTTTTTATACCATTTTATTTTATCTCGGTTAAATATTATATATTTACACTCGCAGATTTAATATGCAAAATCCTTCAATGTATGGTTTGAAACAAATAGTTGAAAGGCATAAAAAGGTTAGAAATACACTGCTTGATTAAATAAAAAAGAGGACTACTTTCTGTTCAAATGGAGATCAATCATGAATAGGTTATTTGTTTATGAAATACTTTTCCTTTTTTTGAGGGGGTGGGGGTTGTAGTGATGGAAGTGGAGTTGAATGTCCGATTCTATGAAAAAGAGAAAAAACAAACATTGTAATATCACAAAAGTCTGTATGATTTAGACTCTGTATACTTGAGTATGTGTATCTAAAGTGTGTGTGTGTGTGTGTGTGTCCGTGTTCTTTCTTTATTTTTTCCTGTATATCACACTCAGCGTCCCAAGATAATCAGATGTTTAGCCTATTTCGGGAATAAAAAGAAAAGAACAGAAAATTACCAAAAATATTCGAGGCACTGCGCCTATTCCATTTGCTTTCACACCGTTACCGACAAAATTACAATGCATCAATGTTGTGAATTCAAATAATCATTGTTTATCATATATGTGATTTCTCAACTAGTATGTACTCTATTTCAAACAAGCTTTTGTCCAGGGTGTTCAAAAATGTAACGGAAATCCGAGAACGTACAACGGTAAACCATGTGGTTCTACAACAAATTACGATGATGGCATGCAAGGAGCGTGTGGGTGCGGCGATGGCCCAACCGACAAACAATTTGATTGGAGTAAATCTGGATGGACTGTTGCCGTCAACCAACAATTTTTTGACATCCATAACCGTCAGTGGTGTGGAGAAAAGTGTGGTATTTGTGTCAATCTTACCACCACCGGTAAGTTGTCGCATTTTACTTTCACACTTTATTGTTAAGGTCAGCAAGGATTGTTTTGTCCCTCTGCCTAAATTTTCAACAGCTTTTCGATTCTTTATGTATGCAGTGCTAGATTTCAAACATTTTTAACGGATTTTGGTTATATGCTAGAGTTTTTATGCAGTTGCAGTCGTATATAAAAATTATTCGTTTTAGTAAATATACTTTTTTAGTATAATGTACAGATAATAAGACTCAAATAGAAAAATGTCTCTTTTTCGTGTATCTTCGCATAATCACGAAACTCTGATCACAAAGCATCAACAGATCTTCAGAATTACATGTTCAGAACAGTCTTGTGAACTTTCAGTATCACTGAAAGGCCATCGTCTTCCCACGGGCGATATCAAAATTATTTACGATATATACGACTTATAAACACGTGTTGCCCCGACTTAGAAACACATGTTGCCCCGACTTATAAACACATGTTATCTTCTCCAGATTTTGAATCTTGTGAGTGACCTTAAATTTTAAATCAAAGAATTGTTAAGTAATGGTAAGAACTTACTATTTTAAAACTTCTGACATAAGGACAAGAAATAATTGAGTCAGATTCGAAATTAAATATACGCAATGTTTTTGAAGATTTGTGTTTAATTAACATACAACGCGTTTGTATGAACGTAAAAAAAGTTAATTTATTCCTTCATTAGTTATCAAACTTCTATATTTATGCACAAAAATGATCTGAGGTCTTGTACTGTTCAGTTTGAGTCTACTGTACCGCGTTAGGTTCACACTTTGGTCCGTCATGCTCTAGCAGCCTGGTACTGTAAATCTGCCTTAAACTCTGAAACTACAGGAAGTATAAATATAAGAACGAGCACACCCACCCCACTCCTACCCTTAGTAGTTAGCATGCCAGACTCGTGACCAGAAGGGCACGGATTCGATCCTGTCCAGACCGGACTAGGGTGGCCAACGTGGTGTGTCTTGGGGAAAAGCACTTTACTCCAGTTGCATTGGCACAATATAGTTTTTTCATTGTTGATGTGCCGTTAAACACCAAACCAAACCAAACCATCAACCCCAACAAATATCTTGAACGCAATTAAAGATCTAAACTAAAGACGATGATAATTTAAGCATGAGTAAATCCAACTTTTGCAAAAGAAATTGAATAGATATATCCACTCTCGAGATTCAGTTGAAACAACGCCTTTTTAAACACAGATCCTTATTAAATCGACAACTCGTGCACATTTCATGGTAAAATTACAGAGTTTTGGGAAGTGTCTAGATATTACACCAGTCAGTGAAAAGTTTTCTATTAATAAGATTGCATATTGTATAGATTCTAATGTGATGCGCTATGTAAAATGGATGGGTCTGGTTAACTGCAATTTGAGTTGGTGATTTTAATTTTGAAAACAAAGGAAAAATTTGATACAAGAACTTAATTACAAGCTATGTTTTCATCAGCAGTTACATTTTATGCCGTAAAAACATATAAAAGAAACTTCTGACATAAAGTAAAAACGAACTATGTAAGGATGATAAACATAAAAGTAAAACTGATATTTAGTATTCCTGATTTTCAAGAGTCATTTAGACAATAGTGTCTGATACAGAATCTCTCTCTCTCTCTCTCTCTCTCTCTCTCTCTCTCTCTCTCTCTCTCTCTCTCTCTCTCTCTCTCTCTGAGACTAGGTAGAATTTACAAGTTCGAAATCTTAATAGTTCATTCACTGACTGACTTATTCTCTGCAGGCGGGTTTCCTCCAGACGAAGGTAGTCCAACTCCGGAAGGCCAATCCCGTGTATTTATGATCGTTGACCTTTGCCCCAATGAAGCGCCAAATCTTGACTGGTGTGCCCAGACGTCTTCCCATCCGGTAAACAAATTCGGATACGGAGTCCATTTTGATCTAGAAGATGGAGCCCAGCAAATAACCCGAACCTTACACTGGGACAACCCAGAAGTGACGTATGAGATCGTAGACTGTGCGCATGCGCATCAAGTTGATAACAAGACGCCAAGTCCCAGCAATTACCATCAATGCGAGTGCGCTCATAGCGCTAATGGCGGGAAAAAATAGTCAAAGGTTTCTCTCTCTTCTGTTAAATAATATGATAATTATATTAATCGAAATGAAATAAAGTGAGATAAAACTGATAATGTAATCCTTATATTTGTATCTTCATTCATTCATTTCTTTTACATCCCTTGCTTGTATCATCAATTAAAGATTATTTACCATGCAAAAGAATGTAGTTCAGAAGTCGGAAAAAAATTTGGCCTGTAATTATTTGATTATTGACAGAGACTATGTAACACAAAAAGACTTTTCCGGTTAGTTTTGTAGATTACACCACTATTAGCTCAAATTTTCCGGTTAATTTTGAAAGATTCCACCGGATGTAGTTGTCTTGAATCCTATACATGCACATGTTATGAACAGATGTTGCCATTATAGGTAAGTTCTGCACAACACGGATGTATCGACTGAAAGGTCGCGTTAACCATCTGCGTGTAATGAGTGGCCGATTAAAACAATGGAAAACTATATTTTAGAGAGTTAGCACTCTTACAAAACTTTCAGAAAGAAACGATATGGATATATATATATATATATATATATATATATATATATATATATATATATATATATATATATATATATATATATATATATATATATATATAAAGAAATACATCTTGAACCCAAATCTCACAAGCACCTGTTGTCTGATACTTTCAGCAACAAATTTAGCATCGTTTTCATTTCTAAAAAGAAAAGGAAAAAATAAATCGTTTTATTTTTCTAATAAAAAAGACCCACCCACCCTGTGGGCTTGAGGATCTAGAATCGATTTCCAATGTGCTTTCGGGCAAGCTTGGATTCGAGCAACTCTTTACCACCCCCCTCCACCCGCCGCCATCACTTCAGATCAAAATTTGCAACCACAGAAAAAAAATTCCCTTCAGAAGTTCAAACACTGCAATTGCACAGTCCTTCCTGCACTCCAACAATCAACCCTGTAACCAAATCATACGGCAGACTTGGTAGGAAACTGTTCCTTCATAAATTACTACAGTTTTGCTTTTAAAAGCATCGGATCTCAGTAAGAATTTACACGATTTTTTGGGGGGTGGGGGGGTGAAAGAAATAAATGGGTAGAACGCATGCAAAACATGTAAAGAATCTTTGCTTAATAAATAATCATTGTGAACCTCATCGACTCTTGTGTTGTGATTCTGTACGGGTCATGTCACCTTCGCTAGACAAAGGTTGTTGATCCAGTTAGTCTTACATTAGCGAGGAACAAATTTGATCGACGACCTTTGCCTAGGGAGGATGGGATCATGTATTTTGCTGCATTTTGTTGCTATGTGAAGAGGCTCATAAAATTAAACAACTTGCTACCTAAAATCAAATGTTTTGTTGATGGAATCCACTGACTTGACCACATAAATAAAGAAAATTGGAATTATAAGCATGAAATGGTCATGGCTGGGAATTTATGTAAAAGTTTTTTTTATTTAAACTTAATATTAAAATCCTTCAGACTTTATTTCCTATGTGAGTGATTATGTAAAAATGTACACTTCGATAAATACCCAACCGTGATCATTTAATCCTATAATCCAAAGTCTATCACGATTTTGGGGTCACAGAGCGTGCGACTGGGCATGTTATATGATTTGACTATAAATCTTGGGCACGAATACATATATCTCCATTATAAATAGACCTCTCTGCCTTATCAAAATACCACCGGACACCACTTCAGAGCCGTTTCGACTGGAGGCTACATAGTTCACAATGTTACTGTTCGCAATTTTCGTTGTACTGTTGCTTTCTGGTAAGAAATGGACAATACTACACAAAGTAAATTAATTTTTTAGTGCAGATGCAACTTGAAATGGATACAATTATATTATTAATACAAATAATTATAATTTATCATCATCATCATTATAATCATTATCATTATTATTATTATTATTATTATTATTATTACGGATTTTCGGGGGGGGGTACAAATGTTATTATTACATCATCTTCATGTAGTTATTGATGTCATAAACAGCATTTAAGATTTGAACTTCATATTTGATATCATCCATGAAGTCATGAAGCTCAAAAATTGATTACAAATTGCATGAATAGCCGTAGCGAAGCGAAGGACGTTCATGTATTGTCTGTAATAGATTTTCACGCTTCATGACTTCATGAATCCTGTAAAATATGAAGTTCAATTCCTATAATTACAAATATTTATATAAATAATAACGAATACAAAGAAATAAAGAACAGTACTATATTGTAACCATTGTTTACAAATATTGTCAAAGTACACAAGAAGGGCGCATGAATACATAAGTAGTTCTATCTGGTAAAAAGACCTGCTTCTCACAGCTCACAATATATTGCCAGAAGACTGTTTAACCTCAGGGCATTGTAAATCTTAGTAGATCGCATTAATACACGAGCACGCTGAACGGATCCTACCTTAGATCTATTATCGCAGATTGAAATCCAAACAAAAATAAGGCATAGAGAACCAGACTGTGCTTGGAGGCTCATAGGTTCTTCATTATAACGTCAATATAGTGTGACGCTTGCCGTGTGTTACCTTGTAAAATTATCATTTTTGTGTTCCATTATTGCAAGTAAAGAATTGCCATCTTTTCCTCCAACGAATTTTAAAAAATCTTCCCATTTTGCACTCAACCACTGTAGATAAAATATTCAGAAAATAAACTGAGTGGGATGCAGTTATCAAAGTGTACGGTTTTCTCCAGGTGGCATTTTACCACCAAATTTACATTGTTGTGGCAGTGTTATCATCTTTCCAAAGGGAGGTAAAAACCACGCTGACAACTGTGTATCACACCTCACGTCCTCGTGGGATGTTGCGATATTGTCTTGCCCATTTTGGCCGGTTACTTGGTAAACGTAATGAACTTATTATTTCTAGTATTCTGAGTTCCATGATACGATTTTAACCAGTCTCAATGCTTGTCACAAAGACTTGGTAAATTTGTAATGATATAACTATGTAGCATCATGCTAATTTAGTATGATTATTATTATTATTATTATTATTATTATTATTATTATTATTATTATTCCGTCAAAAACTCAAATAAGTTTTGTGAAGTTTTTGCTTTTTCTTTTGTTGCTAATTTTGATAAGAACCCCCGCAAAACACACACACACACACACACAATGTTTTTTGTTTTCTTCTTTTTCTTCTTTTGATATAGAAAATCCTGTTTTGAGCATCATTTTCTAAAAAGTGTAGAGTGTCTCAAAAAGTAGATTTTAAAGTAAAAAAACATTTTATTGAGAATTTTCTTCCTAAAAAATACAATGGTGCTAATTATTTCAACTTCCAATATTCCTTGTTACGTCATTCTAAAAGCTTTCCGTGAGAATCTGTTACACTTTATCAAACATTATTTAAATGATAAAACCTGCAAAATATCTAATTATTAATTTTCAGGGTAAAACAGAAATGCAGAACATTCAATTCCCATACTATAAAGCCTCAATTAAGTTATTCTCAAGATCTAAGGAAATTATTTTTTTTCAACCTCTGTTAAGGCTTTGGATTCCAGAGTACCAACAAATCAGTAAACTAAGGGAACAAAGCTTACAGTTCTGCCTAAGATGACCAATCGTAAAACGCTCAGGCCTTTTCGCCAATGTTAGAAAAATACATCGAAAATACTACAGTAGACGCCACTGCATATATATGTACAGTGTTCACCAAATGACGTCATCTGGACGTCATTCGTTAGTACCCGACCTAAATTGGTAAAGTCAGTAACATAGGCTGGTAACTAGCAAAATCTGTCTTCCGATTGATTAGTCAGAGACATCATTCACACAACAGTAACGTCAGTAACATAGCGGCTAGTTTGGAAACTACCCCATGAACTGCAGTGATTGTTTGATAGCTTCACGTCAGCGCGGTAAGTCATGGGAAAATAGTGAGGAGATTCCGTACCTTCACTAAGATGGAGGATGATTATTAGCCTGCGGTCTCACTAGCATCAGAAGTGTGACGCAGTTGTCAGCGAAGTGCACGTTACACAAAGTAATAGTGTCAATTAAGAAGACTCGACTGAGATGACTTATTTTTGGCCATAACATTCCCAAGTTGATTTTTTCAGCCATGTACTTAGTAGAGAATTCTCTATTACTGAACTTCTGCAAATAATTACATAAGGTATCATAATGCTTTTGATATGGTTTTATTTTGTATGACACACTTCAGTATGTTGAGTTATCCGCCATTTATCGGCAATCTCCCCTATTTATGCTGTATCACTCCTTCAAAGTATTTCCGAGATGCATTTCAGAAAAAAGCCACGAGGTGTTCCGATTGAAGATGCGCATGCTCCAATCGGAATGACCTCGGCCTTTTCCATCCCATGGTAGCAGAAACCTCGGATGTAAATAATGGCCATTTTGAAACTCCTGCAAGTCTCTTCCAGGGAGTCGAAGTTATTCGACTCGCATCGAAAAGAGATGAGAATATTCCGAATGGAGTATGGTCCTCTTATTCTATATCTTAATTGACAGTTTTAAAATAAAGAAACATGCAAAAGGGGCTACTGGATTAAGGAAAGTCCTTTTCAACTCTTGCGTTTCGTCAGCAGGTAAATTTTCGGTTAATGACTAAATTAGTGTATCTTACGCGGTAGGTATTCGTGTAAGGCCTACGTGGAAAAAATCATATACAGTGAAACTTGCCTTAGCGGACATCTCCGTATAAAGTGCACCTGCTCATAAAAGAAACATTTAAGGATTTCTTCTCGTATGCTTATGATGATTTGACCTCTATATAAAGGACAACTGTTATAGGAGAAAAGTGTCCTTTATATACAGATTACTAATTTATTGTAATTGTTTTGTTTGTGGGGTTTAACGCCATTTTTCAGTACATGATTGGCTATACATGGCGGCCGGTATATTTTGGGTGGAGGAAGAACCCGGGAAGAACCACCGACCCACGGGAAGCTACTGGCAAGCTTTCTCCCATACCCACGTTGGTCGAGCCAAGACTCGAACTCACGCAGACAGAGGTGAGATGTGTGATTGATCTGTAAAGACGAGCGCCTTAGACCACTCGGCCACCCGGGGCACCCAATTCATGGTACACATAATATGGAGGATTCTTCAACAATTATTTTTGCCGTGTATACCTTGCGTTCCTTTTGTTTTCTGTAACAACCGTGAGTTTTCTTTTTAACAAAATGTAGACATAAGTGGGCTGGTTTGATTCATTTCATTGTTGAGAAATAGGTTTGGACTCTTATTGAAATTAGAAAAAACACGAGAAAACTAAATATTAACTTTCTAGTCATTATATACAATAAATATTAGCAAGATTAAAACCACTAAAGCAGGTAGAAAAAAGGAAAAAGGTAAACGCGGGAAGGAAAGAATGGTTAATCGGTCCAGACCAAAATGATCGGCCTGTTATCTTCTGTTCCACTCGAGATCACTATGACTACGTCTTTCCACGAAAGATGGTCGTCCTATCCTCAGTGAATGGTTGGCCTAAACCAAATGTGGTTAGTTTGACTTACCTTTCCCTAGAAAAGTAGCTTTATATCAGTATCGAAAATATTGTCAGTGCTAAATTTTGTCCAGTTATTGCATGAGTAGTCAATATGTTCGTACGTCAAATGGATATATCCTACATAAAAAAACAGCCTTACTGAAGTTGAAAGTTTTATCTGTCAGAAAAAGCGCGAGAAACACTCACTGTGTCGTCGATTTTTACATCTATTTTAGAAACTGAATAGTTGTACTTCGCCCACGCATTGCCTATATCAAGACCCAAAGAACAATTTCATACGTTTTAAGTAAGAAATTAAGAGAGAACGAATCCGATCTGCCTAATCTCAAAGTACAGTCGGTCTTAATAAACAATTTGTGCACTATAGAGTCTGATTAAGTTACCATTGGCTCTTTTTTTCTTTTTTTTTTCTTCTCTTTTCTTAATCGTAGAAGCGAAAGGAGATGCTCGAAATGTGTCGATGCTATTACTGCACCATCAAAGGCAAGAGTTTTTAAAAGAGTTTTCGTGATTTAGAAGAACAACGTTCGAAATTCCCTCTTAAACTCAGAGTGAAAATTTTATGTACATAAACTGGCAAATCTAAAATATATAACCAGAGACTACATATTCAAACCAGATTATAAATTATTGAAATTACTGACAATGAAAGTGTACTTACATATTAGATGCCTAACTGTCGTCCTGTAGTAAATAGTCCTAGTAAATATATACAGATTATAGGGATTGTAGTTTAGTTTCAGAGTCATAGAACATAATGCAAGCAACTCTCTCTCTCTCTCTCTCTCTCTCTCTCTCTCTCAATGAAAACTGTTTATATTGCAGTGTTTGATCTGGAGACAAAATGCCTGCTCTGGGTCAAGCAGGGGTGATGGTGTGGTCGTTGCAATATATTTTTTTTTCAAAAACAAAAGAAGAAGAAAGAAAACTAGATATTGATCTATATCATTGACATGACACGAAGTCCAATTTCTATTTTACGTTTTTAAAGCATACTTGTATGTTAGTATTATGCATCGGATGTATGTATGGAACAAAGGATTAATCAATGGATATGTGTTGATAGATGGAAGAAAAGATGAACTTAAGAATATATAGTTATAGCTCACGATCGCTCCCAGTTTATCATTCTACTGGTTGGATATGGTTGTCGTCTTCACTAAAGTTATTCAATGTATTTTGACTGTATTAAAATTGTGATTAGAGGAACATGCCGGTTGTTAAATTTAAAAGGTTTTCAATCATATATGCATGATATGGTATTATTCAGGGTCAATTATATCTTTATCTTTGAGTATGGGAATTGGGGATCCCTTCCTTTTCGCAGAGGGAAGGAGAGAACACAGACAATTGTGTGAACGATCTCAGGCTATTTCCGTTTGACCATATGAGCTTGCAATTCTAAAGTTATATGCGACGTATAATTCTTATTTTTACCTTTTTCGAGATGATTCACTTGTTATCCAAACTCTGATCATGTGATTTTAGGATCAAAAATGAAATATAACTGAACATTATTTTTAAATTTGATAGAAATCGACAAAAATTGGAAAGAATCGCTTTTTATGCAAATATTATCACACATTCTAATTAGGGAGTCTGTACAATTTATTTCCGTCGACGGTACAACCCTTCCAAAGAACATTTAGGCAGACCGAACAGTCCAACTATCCTTTGTAGTTTAATTGATCATCTATTTCAAAATACGTCAAATTTTACTTTTCAGATGTGATGGGTATTGATTTACACAATATATATATATATATATATATATATATATATATATATATATATATATATATATAGAGAGAGAGAGAGAGAGAGAGAGAGAGAGAGAGAGAGAGAGAGAGAGAGAGAGAGAGTGATGAAGTATGAATAATCGATTTCTAATATGTGCGTACAAATCAACGAAAAAGTGAGTAGATCTCGCAAATTTTCCGACGCTAAAACTTTAAACTTTATTAAGTCTGTTTTTGTTTTTTTATGTAAGGCATATCAATGCTACTTGACGTAAGGCATATCAATGCTACTTGACGTAAGGCATATCAATGCTACTTGATGTAAGGCATATCAATGCTACTTGACGTAAGGCATATCAATGCTACTTGATGTAAGGCATATCAATGCTACTTGACGTATTAAGATATTACCTATTCATACAATAGCTGGTCAACATTTTGACTTGAAATTTTGTTCAATACTGAGTTATAGCAAATCTTCCAGAGAAGGGTAAATCAAAATTACCGCATTTGGTTTTGGCTGACCATTTCTTGTGGTCAGATTTAGTCACAGTGGAGATCAACTGGAACATTCTCGGGCCTTTCTGTCAATGATCGGGAATAAACATCCGAAATATTACAGTAGCGGCCATTGAATATACATGTACATTACTTAAAAAATTTCTTCATGGCTCGATTGCGATGACCTATTCTTGGCCGAAACATTCTTAACTTTATATTTTCAAGCATGAACTCAGTAGAGAACTTTCTTTTACTGAATTTGTGCAAATAATTCCATAAAGCATTCATAATATTAATGATGTACAAAAAAATACAAAACTACCCAAATCCTAATTAAGTGAATTACCAAGAACAAATTCTTCAAGAGTCAAGACAGTGATGTGTTTTCAAATAATCGTGACAATATAACTAAGATAATACATATTCTTTTCCATTAAGAAGAATATATCAATGTGTTTGTCATTGTGTAATCGTAACTAAACGTTTGATATAGATCAGGTGGATTTAACTTTCAATGTCACGACTTTACTAAATAATGAGTAAGCATATGGATGAGACTATCCAAGTTATATTTATTCCAAATATCAAAGACAGAATTTTGTTCTAAATTCATCTGTGGCAATTATGAAGCTTGTTGAAACAAGTTCACTGATTGAGGATTTATGTTCTTGTAATTGTTATTGTTTTTATCGGCTATTCTGATTTTTGTAGAGATAAGTTCTTTTGCTTCCTCTTTGTGGAAGGAGCAGAAATATAGTCAGACAAAATAATTTCTGTTGCAGCACTTAAGAGATATAACTCTGCCTGAACTAGAGTTATCCTGTCACAAGAGATACATTTTCAGTGGTGTGTATCACATTTAAAAAAAAAAAAAATTAAAAATGCAGGGCATGATCGAAATATAAATTAACATAATCTCACATGTAACCAAAAGACTAAACGTTTTAAAACTTGACAGAAGCTATAACTCTTACATAATGCAAAAAATCACAACTAGCCTTGTTGTTTATTTCTGAATCCAATGTTTCCTAAACAATTTGCTTCATCCGCTTGGACTTTTGCAATTCGTAGTTATACCTAAAGCCAACCTTAATTGTTTTTGTCTTTTTTTTAAACTTTAATATAGCTCTAGACTGTATAAGTAACAAGTATACTTAGTCTCACTTGTCAAAAACAATTTCATGAGTTATTAAGCTATACGCTATATCAATGTATATGGAAATAACATGGAGCTGTTTCGACCGCTGTTTTCATCCTAGTGCTTTAGTAACAAAATAATTTAAAAAAAATAAAATTAATTGTTTCAACTATGAGTTGCGTTTTATTCATATCAGCAATTATCGAACTTCACCTTAGTGAGATGGGATAAATCACAAAATGTCATATTTTATAATAACCAGGTCAAAGGTCAATGTACAAATCATTATGTACCCCTCCTACTTCAAACAAGAGATTTAGTCTCAAATAAAGGATTTGATATTTGTTTAGCAGACACAGAACTTAACATCAGGGAAAGTTGGTGTGCATTTCCATCTGAAATAAAAGGGTCAAACAATTTAAATCATATAGATGCATGTAATTTATATTGATCATGCACAGAAAATTAAAAATAACTGCCATAAGTTTGGGACTAGAAAATAAACACCAAAAACAAAATTTATAAATTTTTCAACTTTTTCAAAACTTTGTGGTGAGAAATTATTAAGTCAGCTTTATCTAAAATTGCATCATTATTTAAGGCAAATACAATATTTCATACTCAATAATTTCGTTATTTTCATCAACTGACACTGAAAATGTGAGTTTTTATTTCTTGAAATATCAGATATGGTGTAAGGGAAATAACTCAATGAAATATCTACAGCTCTATGTTTCTTCCCTTCACTGCATTTTCCATGTAATATAAATTAGTTCATGAAAAAGTAAATTAACTTGTATGCAATTAAGTTATCCCAAAATAAATCATTGACAAAGTGAGAGCCTAAAATTCAAGCTTCTATATAAGGCAGACAGCCTAATGGTACTTATGATATAAATTTGATCTTAGAGATAAGGAGGCTTCCACATATCGGCAGTGGCGTACTAAGGGTAAATGGCACCCGGGGCGACGATGATGGCCCAGAAGGCCAGAATACGAGGCCCGGATTTTGATCAGCTATTTTGGCACCCCAAGACCCCTGCCACCCTGGTCAACCGCCTCGTCCGCACCCCCCTCCCCCCCCCCCCCCCGTTAGTACGCTACTACATATTGTTACGGAATTATGTATCATTTTGTTTTTAAATAATGGTATAGTTTTATGATCTCTGCATAATGATCTAACAACTGTCATCTTGCAGAAAGTACATATACGGTATTTCAATGTGACTCAGTATATTGGTCTTGGGAAATATTGTCGGTTGCAGCATTAAGTCATATCACGTGATTAGCGCGTGAGGGTTGAACTTCTGAACTAGATTCTATGTTAAAATAAGGAAGTCAATACTTTCTTGACTGGTAATAACGTCAGTGCACAGGTACTTTAGCGGTGTCACGCATAACCTAGTTTCTGATTGGTTCGGAGAAGGTTGTTTTCTAGAAGGATTAAATTGTTTTTAAGTCGCAATACAGTTTAAACTGGTTTTCCTTATTCTGTTCTGCGCAGTCAGAAGCTATATAATAAGATGTATTGCTGTGTTTGGCATTCTTTCATAGTTCCTTCAGCCCGAGAGGTCATAAACGAGATTGGTTCATTTTGTGTGGATATTCTGATTCAGTGATATTATTATCATTATTATACAGTACATTTTGGATTCAGTACTGTTACTTAAACTTTAAGAATTATACAGCTCCGTGGAATTATCGGAAACATTTCTAGAACTTGTGTGATATTCCATATTCACAAGGTTTACTTGGAATTAATAACACTTGGATATAACTGATTCTTGTTAGTACATCAGTACAGTGAAGATTTCATTCGGAACCTACTTCATTCGGAATATTTGGATTAACTTCCGGATCAGTGAACTTTAGAACAATTTAGGACTTTTAAGGATATTATATACTGTAAGTTATTTTTAATTCTTTCACTTTGATTGTTTGTTAAAATATTTTAATATTTTAGGAAATTAAATATTTGTATTTTAAATCTTGAAAGCTTGTTTGAGTCTTTTCTTTTGTTACATTACCCCTAGTCGTAACAATATCGGATAGTTCATGTTCACCAGAATGTGATGTGGAATGCAGCCTTTCGTGTACATGCCAATATGACCCCATGCTGTGCTGGATTCCTGAAGTTTTGAAGAATAGTGTGGTTTTGTATGGTCGGACTGGGCAATATGTGATCAACGTGGTTGCTGCTCAGAAATGTTCAGCCTTTGTGAGGAAATTCGAAAAGAAACAGTTGGACTGAAAACAGCAAAAATCAATAATAGGTTTAAAAAATAGGCTTTGACAAGTGTAATTGGGAAATGCTTGCTTAAGAAATTGCTCATATCTGACATTATTCCTGCTCCTTCTACAAAGGGAACGAAAAATAACTTATCTTTATAAACTGTATGAAGAATTTCAAGAGAAGAAACACTGCAAAAATAGGCAATTCTTGAATAACATTAAAAAGAAAAGTGTGAAGAGAGACCGTATCTATAATAAATGACCTAAAATCACTTACGCCAGCATACCCTATATGATACAAAGTAGTCTACAACAAATGGAGCGCCTTATTTGAACACTACAGTGTTCTCTATCCTGATTGATGGCATGATTTTCTAGAATTATATGGTTACTATTTGTACATGATTTATTATGACATATATGTGAAATGTCTAATAGGTGACCGAAATTATCCACACGTCGTAAATTGTATTTAACTTATTTTGACACATCTATGACAATCTTTGAGCCAACTCCACTGACAGTAAGACACTAGGCCATACAACTCCTTATCTGCCATAACCATCTTTATCACAGTCCCCTACCACACACCCGCAAAAGGCATCATGTGGTTTTTTCTAAAGTTTTTATATATTTTCTCATTAAAAGTCTGCCTATATTTTACTGAAAATGCTTAATATCCATTTTGTTCTTTTTCACTAAATCAAACTGTTCTAGTTTATAAATGGCGCCGACATTGCACGTTTCTATGGATATGCACACTGCGAGGCTACTGTTCATTATAGGTATCATCGTACCAGCTGTTTTTCCATAGAACTCAATGCTAACGCTTGATAAAATAAATGAACTTTCTACCCCACTTCAGCATGCGTGTTACACACCGTTATAAAGAGCAATGTTATATTGTCAATTTGACAAAAACACAACCATGTACTCCACAGGAATTAATAGAGATACCTCTGCCAGAACTAGACAGGGGTAAGAGTTATCCTGTCATAAGAGATACATTTTCAGTGAGTGTGTGTGTGTGTGTGTGTGTGTGTGTGTGTGTGTGTGTGTGTGTGTGTGTGTGTGTTGGTTGGTTTTATCAGAACTTTTAACACATTATTAGTTATATCAATCCGAGCAAGTGGAAACTAAGTGCCTCTTCCAAGACCACCCGAGGCAGCCCATCTGGGCTTATCTGAGTGAGTGTGATGTGTATCACATTTTTAAAAAAAAATCATAACATTGCAAAACATGGTCTAGAAATGAATATACTTTTTCATATAGTTAACGGACTCAACTTTTTTAGCCTTACAGAAACTACAACGCTTACAAAATGCACCAATCACATCTAGCCTTGTTGTTTTATTTCTGAATCCAATGTTCCCTATGTCATCTAAAACGTAGTCCATGATCTTGCGCAATAGTACATTAGCATATTGACTAGATCCTTCATTCCTTCTCTAATCACATATTGAAAAAATCCAATCAAAAACGAGGTATAAAGAATCAGACTATGTATTGCGGTTCAGATGCGCTTCATTATGACCACATCGGGATATTGTAACGTCTGCCGCGTGCTACATTGTAACGTCGTCAACCCTATGATTCATCTCTGCAAGTAGATAATTCCTTACTTTTTCCTTCTATGTATTAGGCAAAATGGTCACATTCTACACTAAAGTCATTACTGAGAAAAGATTGCAGAAAATGCTTTCTTAATTGAGTGTGATGCACATATCAAAGCGTACATTTTTCTCCAGGTGGCATTTTACCACCAAAATTTACATCGTTGTGGCAGTGGTATTATACTTCTAAAAGGAGATAACCCACTGTGAGGAGTACGAATATTTCTGAGATGGAATTTTTTAGAAAAACCACTAGGTATTCCGATTAGGTGGAGCTGGCCCGCTAAATCAAGACAAGACATGATATGGCATCTGACGGCCTTGCGGAAATATCAGGTACTAATGGATTAATTATATGGACCAAATGTGTCTCTGTTTGTCAACAAACCTGATTTGATATCATCAAGGGGGGAAGGACACATATTTAATTGCACGTGTATAATTGCTGTGCTATTATTCATTGGTCGTGATAATTGATCACCAGCTATGCAATTCATATTGTAGAACATAAGCTGCCATAGTCTCGAAAAGATACAAACGATTTCCGTTCGTCATCATCTGTAATTCAGACTTTATCCCATTCCGTCCCGATTGTACAATGTTATATATATATATATATATATATATATATATATATATATATATATATATATATATATATATATATATATATATATATATTACCGTCTGTAGCAGAATGAATCTGTGTGGATTGGATTTAGCGAAAGCGCTTAACACAGTTACGTGAAGATTGTTATTTATAATGAAAATGAATAATGAAATAATCTGACACCCTACTAATGCTAACAAAATTTAACAACGAATGTAATAAAATGATATCGTTCCTAAATGGATAGGCTCAAAACAAGGAATTTCAACAAGTATGACTGACACATGGATCTATCAACAGATATGATCAATGTATGGAATTATCAACAAATATGATTGATATATGGGTCTATCACCAGGGTATGATTAATATATGGAATTTATGAACAAAAACGAACAATGTATGTTTCATCAACAAGTATGATGCATGTATAACTGATTTTCACACATATAGTGACATTGAATAAAATTGATTTTTCATACAAATAGTTACACTGAATTCTAGGTTCAAAAATAGAATATATGATGGTATTTATCTCAAGGCGTCCAGTCGACGAACATGAGATAGTTCCAATTCCACAGCTCCCGTCAAATGGTGAATGAACCAGTTCACGTGGCCCTCTCCTCCAAGCCTGCCGAAGGATCCTTCTAGGGCCTCCTTATCCCGCAGACACGTTGGTTTCAAACCTTTGGCCTTCACACGGAGTAAACCAATACCGTCCTTCGAACCAACGCCACCATGGACCACATTATTTGGGTTACACAAAACCACAGAGTTCGACGACTCCCTGTAACAGCTCTACAGCTGAAGACTGCTTCCGTAAAGTGGATAGCTTCCTTACAAGACTCATCTGTATTGTGACGATACAGAGAGAAGTTTGGGCTATAAGTACTCTATTCGTGGTCACATCTACGGCCAGACAACTCGAAGTAAAACGGGTTCCACACTGCCAACGCTTTGTGCGTGCATTGGGGAGTAAACATGAATCCGTATTTCTAATTCGCCAGGGTTAAAAATAAACCACTCCCAGGTACCGCTGTACGCATCAACGAAACCCATCTACAGGTTCATATATAATGCATAGGTATTTTCCTACACACAATTCAGTGACTCCGTCTTTGTATAAAGAAACAAACAAATCTTAATCGCTGAGAAAAATAATTTGGTTATGTTCCTAATTTCGAGATTGTACCTGAATAATACGACGAAACAAGGGATAAAGTTATGGGATCAGTCTTCAGCTGATGACATAAATATTGTTCAAACAATGAAGGAAGCTAGAGTTCCCAATTTTCTCAAAGAATTATTTTGCGCGGAACTTTCAGTGGCTGCCTCTTTAATTCACACTTTCTTTTATTGACATAGCCACAATCCCCAGCACCAACACAGATCCATCTTGAAGATATGATCATAACCGTTTTGAATGTACCTATACCTTAAAGCAATTGTACATCCAAAGGTAACATAAATAAACCTCTACTTAATTAATGGACTGTTTTAACTCTTTTTTTTTATACAGGCTGCAATGCAGAGCAGAAATGCACAGGAAATCCAAGAATGTATAATGGAAAAATGTGTGCCAGCACGACGTGGTACATTGACGGCCACAAGGGGGCGTGCGGGTGTGGTCCGGCGAATGGGGATAGCCAATTTGACTGGAATCACTCCGGGTTTGTAGCAGCCGCCAGTCAGAACATGTTTGACAGCAATTCAAATACCCGATGGTGTGGACAAATGTGCGGAAAATGCATTAAAATGACTACAACCGGTATGTTTATACATACACACATGCATATATCAAGCAAACATGCACACATTAAAGCTTACAGTCTGTCTATTCAATCATCCACCAGAATGGGCATTCTTTTTATACATCCACCCATTCTTCCATCTGACCAACCTACCATCTTTCAATTCACTCACTGACCCACCCAACACTCCATCCATGCATACGAACACTTCAAGCGTTACAATCTCTAAGTATTTCGCATCAACATAACTTAAGATATCTGAATTATTCACATAATAAAGTTCAAGGGCTTGCAATTACTCTCCTTTTATGTAGATAAGACAAAATCATTTACACCCATTCAAAAGAATTGTGTCGATCTTCTGTAGAAAATACCTCTGTTTTAATAGAAAAAAAAGAATGTATACGGTAAAACCTTGCAAATTCGAAGATTTACATCTCTGGAGAGTGGTTAAAGCTGAACATTTTCAATCCGTTACATCCCCACCAGCCGGCATCGCCTACAGATTAGCCACATATCTTGGCCCAATGTCAGACTTTAGAATATCCATTTTATCCGGTCTAAACTGGCAACCTGTATGAAATAGTCGAACATTTAGGTCTTGGTGTAGGAAAGTTTTACTGTATTGCAAGACATATTTGTTCCTTAAGCGCTCTGATTAGCAGGTTTAACTGTAATTATTTCGTTTACTTGTAGGTGGCTTTGTACCTGGGCAAGGCGGCGCCGTTTCGGCCGGCCAGTCCCATGTTTTCATGGTGAGCAACTTATGTCCTAATGAGTATCCAAACCTCAGTTGGTGTAGCCAGGACAGTCAAAATGGCTACCTCAACAAATATGGTTACCATGCTCACTTTGATCTAGAGGACGGAGCTGGACAGATTAGAGCGGTCGGCTGGCGTGATCACAACCCGGAAGTGACGTATGAAGAAGTGAACTGTGACCAAGCTCATCAGCAGGACTCAAGGACCCCAAGCAGTAGCATGTACCACCAATGTCAGTGTGGTCAACAGGGAAAATAGGAAATAAATGAAGTGGAAATGATGTTTAATGACTTTTTCTTTATTTTTCTTAATCCAGTCTTGGAATAAGATATCTATTTATCCTTGTTCCAGATCCAATACACCAGAAATTAGGTTAATCCAAACCAGTGACTAGAGCGGGGTACCATATAAATGGAGATTGAATAAACGCGTTAACCAATGGACTTTGCCGCTGCTCTTTAACAGTATTTAAACACTTCATAGTCGCATGTATGCTAATATAAGTCGAGATTTGATACAGATTAGAGCGATCGGCTGGCGTGATCACAACCCGGAAAAAATTATGGCCTCAGCAAATCCTAAAGAGAAATTAAATCGCAAAATTTTAATAAACGTATTAAAATAAATTTACATTTGAAGGTACAAGTCAATAAACGTTTCTTAAAATCAATCTGAAAGACATATACGTTTTCAGCAACCAAGAAAGAGATGACAATAAGATTTGAAGATACTAGTTGAATAAGTATATACCCATTATACAGATGTGCATTCAATTTAATGTATTAAAATATCCAATGTAATGTGAGATTCACTCTTATAACAAGAACACGGCGGCCGAAAAGTATTTTTTAAGATGTCAATCTGATGCACAGAAAACAGTCATCTATTCATATTTCGATGGATGGCTGGTACTTAAGATATGTATTGTAACACGCAAGGGATCTTAAGAGAGCCTCACGACCGTGCAAAACAACCAACACCTGCGTGAGGCTGGCTTAAGGTCGATGTTTTCCCTATTTCCAAGCAGTTCAAGACAACAGTCGTTGTCAACTGAAGGGTTCTTAAACGCGCTAATACCACAAATAAATTTCTTCTGATCAACTAATGACCACACATTCAAGAGACCATAATTTCACAAATGCATAGTTTTTCTTGCTTCACATTTATATCGTTTATCAGTACCTATTTCCAGTCAGCAGACAGGTATTTTATAACACGTGCTACGAAACGTGACTCAAACACCTAATTTACCGAATTATTCCTATCTCAAATTGCTAAACATATCCCGATAATTCCTTATTTTAAGAAATTAGGGAGAGTCCATTTTACAAAACTAATCCATGCTACCATAAAGTCTCGTAAATACTGTACATTATGACGTCTTCTCCTCGTAACTGGCTAATTACTCTGTCTCAAAAATATCTTCCCAACACCGACTCCCCATAATCAAACAAATAATCACTAAAATATAACAAAGCTATAAACGGAGACATAAATACAAATAACCTATACCCTATTCATCATTATCATCATAAATCTTTATTTCCACTTTTCAGAGGTAAGGATGCAAACAAAGGAAAAAGAAAAGAGTAATGCATTAGTTATATACAATTAACAGAGGTGTACATGAGAGAAGTCTCTTATAAGCGTAGCTCCCCTTTGAAGATTCTCATATGAGAACACTATACTTTTAAAAAGTAAGGCGCACTCCTGCGAAATCCTCTAATAATTAATTATTGTACACATCGTTATTTTTGTACAATAAATAATTTTTTATATGTAATGCAAAAAATGGCATGCAAGAAGACACAACTATCAAGATTTCTACGATCCTGATAATTTGAAAATCGATATTATTACTTAGAAAAGAATCCATGCATTACAGATGCAGAGAACACTGAAGCAGAAATGTTAACATTTCTTAGTATTTCGGGCTCGTCTAAGCCGATACCGTTCGGAAATTCCCTACGCAGGAGACGTTGAATAATTCCTCATCTGATATATTATGAAGGAACACGCCAAGACGAGTATCAAAGTTATTTATAATATGTGTCCAAAATAGTTCTCTTTGTCGTACAGTGCTTTGACAGCAAATAAATGCATGGATTATTTTGTCTGTGTAAGAATAGTTCAATGTTTACAAACTTGTATGGTATTAATTGGAACAGTTATCAGAACGTTTGCAAGGGATGCACTTAACTGTAACTCTCTTCTTGTTTTTGGAGTTGCAATAAAAGTGAGGGTTTTTATTGAAGTATGAACATTTTTTACTTTTTTTGTAGGACATCTCAGTATGGCACAAGTTTGTAAAGCGCTCGTTTCCATGCTTATGTGTAGCATGTTTTATAATTTGTTTCCATTGTATTTTTCCTGGAAATATTTTGAATCTAACAAAAATTTCAATAAATTCATAAATATTATATTTGTGTAAAATGCTACATACATCTGGAATAAAACCTTTCTATTTTGTAAAATCTTTTCTAGAAAGGTATAGGTATAATCTGAATTAAAATATTCTTTTAGATGTTACATTTTCTTGAAGATGGCATAATTTAAATTTTCTGGAAGATGGCATAATTTACCAAGAAAGTTCAGTTTCATTTTATCAATTTCCAATACAATTCACTTTATCCCCAGTAAACTTTCGCTCATTCCTGACCGTGTGGTTTGAGGGAAGCCTTGCAGAATTTTGGGTGCAATGATGCTGAAATACATCGAGCTTTCTCAAGTCTTTTTGAATCTGATATTCGACCAAACTACACAACCATAAAGGTCCGAAAATATCACAATTTGTTTTCTACAAGCTGACGTAGGTAAGAGGATTGGGACTAGCTTCATTTGTGCCAACCCCTACAAGAGAATAAAATGATTTTCTGCCTTTAATACAAGCCCTCTATACTTTTGTCAAACATTTCATATTGGAACACACAGGAATTCCAACATGCTCGGTTTCATTTAAAATAGATATAGTATCATTGCATATTTTCCAGTAAATATTCTCGCATGTAGTTTGTCTATTCTGATTAAAAACTAATACACAGCTTTTACTAACGTTGAAGGTGAAGTTCCATGCTAGGAAATATCTGTAACATATATCAAGCATCTTTTGCAAATGGATTGGTTTGTTTGCCGCTTTGGATTGATTGTAGCATTTGTCTTTGCTTCACTAAGGCAAAACACTAGCAGTGTGATATTGTCTGTTCTGGCGCAGCCAGGACAAAACGATATAACACTGCTGCACTACGCTACAAACACTATTTTTTCAAATTCTTTTAGAGACTCTAGAATGATACTTTTATACGTTTTAGAGAATCTTTAATGAGATTTTTATACTTTTTAGAGGGTGATTGGATTGGCTCTAAAATGACATATTTACACGTTTTAGAGGCTAAAGAATGAGATTTTTATGTTTTAGAGCGTGACTGGATGGGCTGTAGAATGATATATTTCCTTGTTTTCGAGAGTGTCTGGAACGGCTCTAAAATGATATATTTACACGTTTTAGGGGGTAAAGAATGCGATATTTGTAGGTTTTAGAGGATCGCTGGATGTGCTCTAAAACGATATATTTACATGTTTAATAGGGTAAAGAATGATATTGTATGTTTTAGATTGTGTGTGGAATGGCTCTAAAATGATATATTTACACGTTTTAGAGTCTAACATTTCGATTTTTATATGTTTTACAGGTTGACTGGATGGGCTTTAAAATGATATATTTACACGTTTTAGAGGGTGTAGAGGGTCTCTAATATTTTATATATCTATATATATATAATGATTGAAGACCCCCTCAAATGATATGCTTATAATATTTTTAAGGGTGTCTTGATAGCCTCCCAAATGATATGTTTATTGTGTTTTAAAGGGTGACTGGTTAGCCTCTCAAATGATATGTTCAAGGCTCGAACACCTCCTTAAATGATATGTTTGTAGTGTTCTCAAAGATATCTGGCTAGCCTCACAAATGATATGTCTATACCCAAGAGGATCTGTAAAATGATATTATTATATGTTTTAAATGGTAAAGAATGAGTTTTATATTATAGCATAAGAGGTTTTAAATTATATATATATATATATATATATATATATGATATATATATATATATATATATATATATAATGATCAATCATAGTGCAATTTCTAATTTTTATGAAATTGCAGAAAATGGTGATCTGATTCATTGTTTTTATTCAATAAAGAAGATGGCTAAGATAAAGCTGGTGATATTGAAGATGATGATATTTTTCATGCAGTTAAAACAATAAGTACTAATATAGAAAAAAAAATGAATATTTTTAAAACAAATTTAGAGGATTACATGTTTAATAATTTATCTAGCAAAGATATTATATCAATTTAAAATTTTATGAAATTGCAGAAAATGGTGATCGTATTCAATGTTTTATTCAATATAAAAAATTCTTTAGATGCAGGTGATGTTATTGATGATGGTTATATTATTCATATGGTTGAAACTATAAAAACAGAAAGAGAAAATAAATATTTTAAAAAGGTTTTAGAAGATTGGTTATATTAATAGATTATCTAGCAACATTTGATGTTATTTTTGACATGTTTTAAAAGAACGCAGTAAATATATGGTAAAACATTACTATAAGGTAGTTTAAACCAAATCATATCATTAAATATAATAATGTTATAGTAATTATGAGTGACAACCATCAAAATCAAACATTAATGAACAGAAAGTTCAAGAAACATTCGTAGAAAATAATAAAAAGCTATGGATGATCTTCTTAGCAGTGAATTAAAATCACGTCGGCCACTAAAATGCCAATTAGTTATGAAACATATATTAAAAGAAAAGACTATTTAAAATGAAAGTGATATTAATGAAGCTTTTGTCTTCAAATTGATTCTTATCACTTAAGATGAGGGGTGACTGCACATGTGCGAAAGGTATGGAAGGAAGTCATTTCACGTAAAGAAATTGTATGAATTGTATGTTTATTAGGTTGGGTACAGATGTGAAATTTGCCTAGCTTATATTTAAGTGTGCATAGTAAAGCAAAATGTGTTCTTTATGACATTTAGATTGTTTATTCTGAACAGCTGAGTGAAAACATAAGCACACTCCATGTGGTGTTAAGAATATAATATTCGACAATAAGTAAAGCTCTTTGGCAGTGAAGATCACAGACGTGATCATAGGTGTCAGTATAGATCGTTGATTGGTGTGTTTGCTTTTATCATTTCTGTGTTGTTATATCGAAGAGCACAGTGGTATAGGACTGGAATGGTGAGGAAGATGCTTGCGCATACTATGAGTGGACGAATTTTCTGTTAAACATTCTGCTTATGTTGCTTTTCATGGCGGGAATCGAACAAAATCCAAGCCCGGGATCAAACGCCGCACCAAAAACACGACAAATGAGGTTGTTTGTGGAATCTGACCAGACCCCAGTCAATCTTCGATGACGAGTATGAAATTGGAAATGAAGAAACTTGGTAAATATTTGATGAAAGTTCGATGTGGTCCAGCAACAAATCCGGGAGGCACAGGATGAATGTCTTGCTCTGTCATACAAAATTAAATAGCTTGAGGAAAAAAATGCCACCTTAAAGGCCAAAGTGAGTATGCTGGAAGACAAGGTTGACGGCCTAGAGAACCAGTCCAGAAGAAACAGCTTAGTTTTCTTTGGAATCAAGAGAGGAAAGGGAAAGGAGACATGGGATCAGTGTGAACAGAAGGTTCGCGAAGTGATTAAGAACAATTTTAAGATTGAGGAAGACATTGAGACAGAACGCGCACATCGGGTTAAAAGTGACGGTATTATAGTGAAATTTCTACCACATAAGGACATAAATCTCGTTATATCCAGATTACTTGAACTGAAGGGCACGGGAATGGGAATTATTAACGACTTTTCCATTGTGGTAAGGGACAAGAGTATAGAGTTAAGAAAATTTTTAGATGATTTGAAGAAGGATGGTATCAAAAGAAGGTTGAGATTCTACAAAGTCTATGTTAAGGACAAAGTGTACACATACGATATTTCCCAACAGCGTGTTGCAGAATGTACCAAAGATTAGGGGCATGGCCGGCCCAGAATTGACAGTGGTCATCAGAAAGCCATAAATAGTCATAAGACTAGTTTTCAGTCTAATATTGTGGATTCTTGGTATTCGTGTAATTTCGTAAATATAAGTAACACATTTAATCAATCATACTCAGACAATACTAAATCCCAACATAATTTAGGAATATATAATCATTGTATCAACCTACTATCCTGGTTTATCCGACGCATGCAAAGAAAGTTGTATAATTTTGATTTCATTTAATTTGTAAGATGCTATGAAATAATTTGTTTTACTGAAGTATGGAAATGTTATGTATCTATGATCATTGCTTTTGTCATGACTATACGTGTGTAGTAAACCAAAGAGCTACTGATGACCGCGGTGATGTTGCAGTGCTCTTGCAAAACGCACTTTTTAATCACGTGAAACATGTTTACACTGTGTATAGGGACTATATTTTTATCTTACTGAACAAGACACTATTTGTGGTTGAGCATGATGTCATGCTAGGTTGTATCTATATACCCCGTCGGGTTCACCTGTATATGATGACAGGTCCTCCAATGGCATTGATGTATTAGAAATCAATATGATTGACATTTTAGACGACACTGAAAATGAAATATGATGGTTACTGACTGGTGATTTTAATTCCCGAAGTGCTAGAATAGATGACTGTATAATTGATGACGATTAAAAGTTCATTCCATCACTCGACTTTGTACATTATAAGATTGACAACTTTAATAAGCATAGAAAATCGAGAGATACGAAGGTGAATTAATTTGGTAAAAGTTTGATTCAGTTATGCTGTACTTTTGGTATTCAGTTTCTAAACGGTAGAGTAGATGGTGCTGAACAGGGAGATTTTACATGTCTTGCAAACGGGGGAAGGAGTAGTAGATTATATAATAATATCATCAGATTTATTTAAACATGTTGAACGACTCGCTGTTCGGATAATCATAATTTCAATCAAAATATTATATGACAATAATACTGCTATGGATGATATAAACTTAGGCATAAAACTCTATTACCGCTTTAAATGGAATGATAATGCAAATAATTTATATGTGACTGATTTAAGATTGCTACTCAGGGAGTTGTTTTATAATGATTATTTAAACACTGTCACAAAGGATATAGAACAAGTTCCTGACATGCTCCTACAAATGTTATATAATGCAGCAGATAGTTTTAAAGTAGATTGTAGAAAATCAAATATTCCTCGTACGATTTGGAATGCATGGATTTGAAAAAGAGGAAAAACACTCTCTTAAACCAGTTTACGAAAACAGGTATAAGGGAATTTTATCAAACGTTTCTGGAACTCAGAAATAAATATAGATAAGTCTGCAGAAACAAAAAGAAACGTTGGATCAAAGCTCTGTATAACAAATTAGAGAATTCATGTGATGAGGCAAAATATTTTTGGAATCTTGTCAATTCGATATCTGAGAGTGCATCAATTGAAATGCCAAAAAGGTATCAAATCTGGAATGGTTAGAGTAGTTTAAAAGCGTACTGAATCCATCCAAAGGCGAATTATATCCAAATTTTGAGGTATTTATTAGAAATATTATGGAAAATCATGGCAATAATATCTGTCATGTATGCAATGACGATGACACAAATCAGATTCTCAACTCAGAAATATCTGAGAATTAAGTATTGAAAGCATTAAATTTCCTTAAAAGTAGCAAATCACCTGGTGAAGACGGGCTTTCTGGAGATATTTTCATGTGTAAAAAATATAGTACTTTATTTAACACCTCTCTTTAACGCTATTTTCTACAATGATAGATGGAGAAAGGGTTTAATTATACCACTTTTTAAGAAAGGCAACTAATGTGATGTAAACAATTATAGAGGAATAACTTTACTAGATACTTGCAGTAAATTATCTACTACAATTTTAAATGAAAGACTTAATACTTGGACAACCAACTATGATAAGATACCTGAAGAACAGGCTATTAGACAGTAGATAATATTTTTATATTGCAATCTGTGGTACAGAAATATCTTTCGAAAAAAGAGGAAGATTGTATTGCTTATATGTCGAGTTTAAAAGACATTTGATTCAGTGGATAGAGAGAGGCTGTGGTACGCATTATTACAAAATGATGCGCATGGTGGGATGCTGGCTATTTTTTAAATATATATTCAGGTATTAAATCAGCTGTAAAGACTTCTCAAGATCAACTAAGCGAATATTTTTAATGTAACCTTGGAGTGAGACAAGGTTGTATATTAAGTCCTCTCCGTTTCTCCTTGTTTTTAAATGATTTATTGCCAATAATGAATGAAAATGATGGAACTAAAATCCTTGTTGACAATGAATTACAAAATATGATTCTGTTACTTTATGCTAATGACTTGTATAGTTTTGCTGATACTGTTTTAGAATTACAAAGAAAGATAGACACACTGGAGCTCTTTTGTGTAAAATGGGGTCTTACTGTAAACATTGATAAGACAAATATCGTTGTTTTAAGAAACGGTGGTAGTCTTAAGAGGTTTGAAAAGTGGACCAAGGCTTTTGTATGCCTTAAGGAGGTTTTACACCAACTCCCTGTAGTTGTCTGCCTTGTTGTTTCTGAGAAAATGTGTTGCCGTCTTTTCCTTGCCACGCAGTGCTCAGTGAAATGCATCATCTCGAAGAAGTTCAAGAACCTGAGGACCAAAAAACACCACCTTCCTTTATCTTAGCTTCACTTAACCTTGGAAATTTTCCACGGAGGTACTTGAAAGCTGTGTTTTGTCCATGGCCTTGACAAAGTTCTTCATCAGACGCAGCTTGATGTGCAAGGATGGTAACAAAATCTTCCTTGATTCAGCAAGTGGTGGATGCTGAACACTTTTCATCCCAGGCTCCAATGACTGTCGGAGTGGCCAATCTCTCTTGATGCAGTGGGAATCTCTCGCACGACTATCCTATTCGCAGAGAAAACAGCAGTACTTTGTGTATCTACTCTGCAGACCAAGCAAGAGAGCAAGAACCTTGAAATCGCCACAAAGCTGCCACTGATGTTGTTCATCTTGTATGCACCTCAAAAGTTGTTTCATGTTTTCATAGGTTTCCTTCATATGGACTGCATGACCAACTGGAATTGATGCCATTATGCAGCAAAACAGCTTTAAGACTCGTCTTTGATGAATCAATGAACAGTATCCACTCATCGGGATCAAGAACGATGTTGAGGGCTGCCATCAGGCTACAAGATCACTTTCCATGAAGAAGAATGGGACAAGATCCTTGTGACCGTCACAGAACATGGAAACCCTAACATCACCTGCCAGGAGATTCCACTGCTGTAGTTTGGAGCCCAACAGCTCTGCCTTACTCTTGGGTAGTTCCAAATCCCTGACAAGGTCATTCAGTTCACCTTGTGTTATGAGGTGTTGTTCAGAGGAGGAGGATGGGAGAAAATATGGGTCATGTGACATTGATGGTTCAGGACTAGAAGTTTCATCCTCTTCCTCTTCCTCGTCTGACTCAAGTGAGAATGATTCTGGTGCATCAGGAACCGGCAGTCCTTCTCCGTGGGGTACTGGGCGTATAGCTGACGGAATGTTTGGATAATGCACAGTCCACTTTTTCTTCTTTGACACCTTTCCCAACTGGAGGCACCATGCAGAAGTAACAATTGCAGATATGATCTGTTGGCTCTCTCCAAATCATTGGCACTGCAAAAGGCATAGATTTCCTTTTCCTCTTCAACCACTGGGGAAGATTTGTTGCACAAGTGTTGCAGCATATGTGTGGGGCCCACATCTTGTCCTGATCTCCAATTTTGCAGCCAAAATAAAGGTGATAGGCTTTCTTAACCATAGTGGTTATACTGCGCTTTTGTGATGCAAAAGTCACTTCACCACAAACATAGCAGAAGTTATCTGCATTGCTCACACAAGTACGAGGCATCTCTGCTCACTTTGGCTAAACAGAAATCTGTCCCTTTGCAAAATCAAACACTGACAAATAAGAGAGCACGACACTGTATGATTTGTAGAGCTGATATAGGGCAATTTCTTAAGCAGAGTGATGTAAGCTTAGTTATGATTGCATCATCCATGACTTCTAGGAATAACATGATGCAATTCATATCATGTACGACGCAATACCAGCTTCAGATTGCATCCTTCATTGTTTTGCCTAAAAAGCAAGTACTGTCCAAACCCATTCATAGATTTATTCATAGATCCAGTCAAAGATGTATTTTAGTAATTTCCGGTTTAAAGTGAGATCCCTTCACTTTATAACTCACTTTTTCTCCGCCATTCCCAAGTCAAGAGTCGTATATACTGACCCTGTATAATATCTTTAAAACTAGAGCCAATCAACAATTTTAAGCATCATGTTCGTTCTCTGTGACCCAGAATTAGTAAAGTTTGACAACATTTATTGCGGAAGCATTTTGGCTGTAGACCAGTATTATTTGATGTTCGTATTAAGCCCGTTCTCCTCTATTCATCAGAGATTGGGGATACAATAATAGAAAGTCTGTAGAGAAATTCCATCAGCAGTTTTGTAAATTTTATTTGTTTCGTGGAAGACAATCTTCAAACATGGGAGTTCTTGGTGAATGTGGACATTATCCTATGTATATTGAGTATTATATTAGATGTATAAAATATTGGTGTAAATTGTTGCATATGCCTATCTATAGATATCCCAGGAAATGATACATGATGTTAAAGGCACTGTATGATAGCGAAAGAATAACTTGGGCAACTTATATTTCATAGCTACTTTGTAAATATGGGTTTGGTTTTGTGTGGATATCACATGATATTGACGATATTGATCGATTTATTGTGCAATTTAGACAACGGTTAATGGATTGTAACTTGCAAGAATGGCACGAAGAATTAAATATATCAACCCCTTTAAAAAAATATAGGAATTATAAAAGTCTTATAGAATGTGAAAAATACGTATATGTTGCTGAAAATAAGGAAATAAGACGGTTATACACTCTCGTTAGATTAGGAGAACTTCCGGTTCATATAGTTACTGGTAGACAAACAAAAATCTCGATAGGGCACGTAGAGTATGTTATTTATGTGACAGCGGGGAAATTGAAGATGAATTCCATTTTTATTAAAATGCCCAAAATACTCAGAATTAAGATTTAAATTTATTCCAAAGTACCATTACGAAAACCCATCTTATGAAATATATTGCAATTTACTTTGTAATAAATCTGATGAGGTAATCAGAAAAACAGCACAGTTTATATATTTTGCCTTCAAGCTAAGGAAAAATACTCTACAAATTGTGTAATTATGCATATTCTGACATATGTATGTGATTATTTGACTTACTACCATACTGTAGACTTAGAAAACACCAGTGTGTGTCCACCCCAATTATATATTTTCTTGATTGCATAATTTTGTACTTGCGCCAATGGACTTATACAAAACAATGATGTTCTTCTACTTCTTCTGTCTTCAAATTGTGGCTAAATTTTCATTTCAATTGATGATTTTCAAGATTCAATATTATACTTAATAGTTTATGGAATCAGAAACGCAATATATCATTATTTCAACCTTACCGAGACTTACTTCATATGCAAGTATGTCCAAGATTAAAAAATACACAATCATGAATATATGTGATGAATGAAGATACACGTTGTTTTTAATGAGCTGTTGTATCACCATTGCATCCACAATCAAAAGACTCACAAAGAACAATGCAATACAACCAGT
This sequence comes from Margaritifera margaritifera, assembly GCA_029931535.1. Lineage (NCBI taxonomy): Eukaryota > Metazoa > Mollusca > Bivalvia > Unionida > Margaritiferidae > Margaritifera > Margaritifera margaritifera. The sequence goes on from JAQPZY010001622.1 coordinate 3,909,819, forward strand.
GGTTTGGCAAAGAACTTAAGATCAATAAAACTGAATTTCCTGTAAAGATAAAAGACATAAAAGAATTAAAAAAATTAAACAATTTACATATTAATGTTTTTGAGTATGATAGTTGCTTATATCCAATATACATAAGCAAACATGAAAAAAAAAGTAAAACGATTAATTTAATTCTGTTATCAGAATCAAGAAAAGAAGAAACAAAATATCATTATACGTGGATAAAGAATATTTCTCGTTTAGTAAATAAGAACTCACCCAGGAGCTGCTGGATAATCATATAGAAAATTGTAGAGGTATAGATGAATCAGGTCAAAATGTTGTATGTCCTGATCAAGAACATAACTTACTTAATTTTAAAAATTATCAAAACCAGATGCCTCATCCATTTGTAATTTATGCTGATTTTGAGGCTCTTAATGAGAACAACAACAAAAACGTTGATGATAAAAAAACATAAATAATTACAGAACACATACCGTGCTCTTTTTTTATACGGTATTATGTTCTGATGGTGAAAGAATGGAAATTAAAACATATAAAGGTAAAAAAAAATTCATTTAAACATTTATAAACAGTCTCAATGAATCAGCAAAAAGTATAAACATGCTTTCTAAACTACCAGCAAAAACAATAATGAGTGAAGAAGATAATTATCAATATCAATCAGCAACACATTGTGATATATGTGAAAAAGAATTTAATAATGATAAAGTAAGAGATCATTGTCATATAAGTGGTAAATATCGTGGTACAGAGCATAATAAATGTAATTTAAAATTAAAACTCATCCCATTTAAGGCAAAAGTTCCAGCTATTTTCCATAATTTGCGTGCATATCATGGTCATGTCGTCTTGAATGAAATTGCAAGAGTATCAAATACAAAAAAAGTACATGCATATATGAGAATATGGAAAAATATATGTCTTTTTATATTGGACAAAACACATTTATTGACAGTTTTCAATTCATTAATGCATGGCCTAATAATGTATGTAAAGCTATGAAAGATGATGATTTTGGATACAAGAATAAACAACTATGATTTTTCTTTATTACGGAAAAAGGGTGTTTATCCATATGCCTATATGCAGTGCTGGATTACCCAATAGGCAGACTAAGCACGTACTTTGGGCACCAGCAAAGTAGGGGCACCAAAACAAATGAGAAATTACGATTCAGTATTGTATTTATTTTGAATTACATGGGGGGGGGGGGGGGGGGCACCGAAATCTTTTCAGTGCTAGGGCCTCTAAAGGTCTTAATGTATAGCTTTGAAAGATTCCAGGAAGAAAAATTACCTGGAAAACAAGATTTTTTATTCAATTCTTACATTTAATGATGATTATGCTTATGCCAAATTGGTTTGGGATAAATTTGGATTCAAATGTTTAGGTGACTACCATGATTTATACTTGAAAGCTGATGTGCTGATTCTTGCTGATATATTCCTACGTTTTATAGAAGTTACATTGAAAATTTATAAGTTAAACCCATGTTATTTTATAAGCAGTAAATCATTAAGTTTAGATTGCTGATGAAATATAATGTGGACATAAATCTTGAGCTACTTTCTGATATTTATAATCATTTATTTTGTGAAAAATCAATTCAAGGTGGTATATCTATGGTTGGTGGGAAAAATATGCAACGGCAAATAATAAATATATGCCAGATTATGACAAAAGAAAACGATCATCATATATCTTCTACCTTTACGCAAATGCGTTATATTCTTGGGCTATGACACACCATCTTCCATATGAAGGGTTTAAATGGATTGACCCACACATAATAACAATTGATAAATGTTAAACATTCCTGAAACACGGGATGCTTTCTTGAGGTTGACTTTAATTACCCAAAAGACTTTCATGATGCCCAGTGATTACCCAAAAGAGCCTGAAGCCATTCGAGTAAAATTTGATTGAGTATCAATTTGGTTTGGTGATTTAAGGCACTGCAACACAAGTAGGTTATTTAGTGCCGAGGCAGTTGGAGTAAAGTGCCTTGCCCAAGGACATACAACAGTAGCTGACCCAAGTTGGTCCAATGGTAGGATTCGAACCCACACCTTTTCGGTCGTAAGTCCATCACGCTAACCACTGTGCCACAGCGGCTCCCTGATTGACTATTAGAATATGAAACATGCTTGTTAGAGAAGAAGAAAAAAATTAGTAGAGAAATATATTTGTACCAAACTTGATGAATAAAGATAAATATATGGTACATTATAGACGACCGAAGCTATATATAGGGTTGAATATTACAAGAGTTCATAGGATATTGGAATTCAATCAGAATTCATGGATGAAATCATTTATTAATGAAAACACATAACTGAGATGCCAAGCAAAATAACAAGGTAGAGATTATGAATTAAATTTGTATAAGTTAATGAATAACGCTATTTTGGGGAAAACGATGGAATATGTTAGAAATCGTGTAGATAAACAAATATATCGTTCTCAAGAAGAAGACAGAATTTTTTTTTTTAAAATTATTTGCTAAGCCGTAACTTAGATCACAAAAGATATTTAATAAAGAACTGGTTGGTATCAACATGACAAAAGTAAAAATAACTCATCATAAACTAATTTACACGGAGATTTATCAAATGATGATATATGAATTTTATTATACTCATTTATAGAAAACTTATAGGGATAAGATGACATTTCTATATACTGATACACATTCTCTAATTATAGGGTCATTTACTGAAGATATGCATAAAGATATGAAAGAAAATATAGATTTTTATATTACAGCAGGATATCCAAAAGACCATTTTATAAGGGATACAAAAAACTTCAGAGTATGTGGCAAATCAAAGATGAATGTTATGGTAAAATTATCGGTGAATTTGTAGGTTTGAAAGCAAAGATGTATTCAATAATGTTTATTAATAATACTTATATTAAAAGAGCTAAGAGCTTATTTATATATATATATATATATATATATATATATATATATATATATATATATATATATATATATCTATATATATATATATAATTCATCAGCATTCATATGGGCATTATAAAATAGGGGAAAAATATAATGCATTTGATGAAAAAAAATATAATATTGATGGTTTTCATGAAAATTCATATAAAATAGAATAATAATTCAATACTATAATCTTGTATATCTGTAAAGAATACTTATGAATTGAATTGCGTTCTAACTTGGACAGTAAAATCTACTCAATACGCACTGTCAAGACTTCCCTATCACCCAAATCTTCCAAGATATTCTGCTTTCATTTATTTCAACGCACTCAAAGGCCTATGTTGAAAAATGCAACCATTTTATCGATATTGTATTGGGACATTGACTAGTACTTGAAACTGAAACCGTATCTTACCGTATCATGGAGCGCCAAAAGGATAAATAAAAATGCCGCTAGCTTCATGCTGAAGATAACCTCAGTCCAAAAGGAATATTTCTACATTAAGTATGGACACCTGGCCTAGCCTTGGCTAATTCAGCTCAGTTCAACTGATAAAAGACATTTACATATTTCAGTGACAGCAATGGCGGGAGTCATGTTTTCCAGGTTGAATATTTTGGCACGGCTTTGGTTTTTAAAAAATGACTCATCCTTGCTACATTATACTAAGTCAAGCTTGCTTACCAGCAGGGCATTTGTCGGACAAATTGTAGAAATAAAGGCTACTTTGAACAATATATTTAGATACAGTAAGCCAATTTTAAAGTACCAATGCAGGATCATAAATTATGCGTCAATGTAAAAAACAATCCGTCGAAATAAACATAATAATGCTCTAGTAATGATAAATAGTTTCCAGAAGATATCACATCAAAATAAGAGATTCCGTCACTTCAATGATTTTTTGCCAAAGTCAGGCAGGTTTTGTGCAAAATTTAACTAATTAAAAAAGCGCCGGTATATGTAAAGAAATAAATTTGCAACTTCAGCAGAATATTTGGTATGTTCATCCTTTATTCCTTCAAGCTCACATCATCATCATGCTCTTCAGATAGACATATTACACTTTCATAGTATTTTTGTAATAAACAATTTGACATTATTGTTAGATAGATAGATAGATCGATATATACATATGTAGGTAGGTAGATAGATAGATATATAGATATATAGATAGCAATATACTGATATTTTTAATATATTAAGAATACAGACTTCGGTTGCTACAGTGGAACCAAAGAAAAATAAATGTGCTATATTTCAATATTTAATAAATTTCATGTATCTTTTAATCTTGAAACGAGATCCATTAACCGTTGTAATAGTTGATAAACTGACACTGCTGCACCACACTAATATTTTTCTTCTTTGCATCCCGTATAGATTGTAACGCTGGAAGTGTTTGTATGCATGGATGGATTACTGGGTGGGTTGGTGGGTAAATAGAAGAATGGTAGGTTGGCCAGATGGAAGAATGTGTGGATGTACCAAAGGAATGCAAATTCTGGTGGATGGCTGAATAGACCTAATGCAAGCTTTAGTGAGTGGGGGTTGGGATATATGTATGTGTGTATGTACAAACATACCGGTTGTGGTCATTTTAAGGCATTTTTCACACATATGTCCACACTATGGGTTATTATTATCAAATGTGTTGTGACTGGCAGCTGCCACAAACCCGGAATGATTCCAGTCAAACTTGCAATCCTTATTCGCCGGACCACAAGCACACGCCTTCTTGTGGCCGTCAATGTACCAGGTCGTGCTGGCACACATTTTTCCATTATACATTATTGGATTTCCTGTGCATTTCTGCTCTGCATTGCAGTTGTATAAAAAAGGACACTGCGTCCATTTTACATGTACAATTGGTATAAGTTATAGGGTTTAAATTTCTATTGGATCTATGTTGCTGCTGAGACTGTGGTATATCAGTGTTTTTGTTTTCTTAAGTGTGAATTAAATGCGTAGCCCCTGGAAAATCAGCCCAAAATTTCTTCGAGAAAATTGGAAACTCTAACTCTTCACATTGTTAGGACAATATTTAAGTCGTCGGCTGTAGACTGGTCCCATACCTTTATCCCTTGTTTCGTCGTAAGTTTCAGGTACAATCTCGAAACACGAATAGAACCAGATTATTTTCTTCCATGATCAAGATTTGTCTTCTTTTTAATGCATCAACAGTAATACATATAAAACACTGTAGGAGCGGGACGGAATGTGATAAAGTCCGAATTATAGATGATGAAATTGGAATTGCTTGTACATTTTCTAAACTTGGGCAGCTTATGTTCCATATGATGAAATGAATAGCTGGTGATCGATGATCACGACCAATAAATAAATAATTTTATGCAAGTTAATCCTGTTTTCCATGAACTAAGTTACATTATATGGAAAATGCAAAAAGGGAAGAAACATACGGCAGTAGATATCTCACTGAGTTATTTCCCTTACACAACAGATGATATTTAAAGAATTACATACTTAGCTTTCAGAGCTTTTTTAGGAACATAATGAAAAGATTTAGTATGAAATGTTAATTCTGTCCGAAATAGTGATGTAAATTCAAACAAAGTTTAAAAAGTTCAAAAGTTTTTTTCTCTTCCCTAACTTAAGGTAATTATTTTTAATTTCATCTGTACAATCAATATAAATTACACACATCTTTTTGATTCAAATTATTTTTATAATTTCATCTGTACGATCAATATAAATTACACACATCTTTTTGATTCAAATTATTTTTAATTTCATCTGTACTATCAATATAAATTACACACATCTTTTTGATTCAAATTATTTTTATAATTTCATCTGTACGATCAATATAAATTACACACATCTTTTTGATTCAAATTATTTACCCTTTGAATTCAGATGGAAATGCACACCAGCTGACTCTGGTATTAAGTTCTGTGTCTGCTAAACAAATATCAATTCCTTTATTTGAGATGAAATCTCTTGTTTGAAGTAGAAGTTGTACATAATGATTTGTACATTGATCTTTGACCTGGTTATTACATAACATGACATTTTGTGATTTATCCCATATCACCAAAGTGAAGTTCGATAATTGTTGATATGAATAAAATGCAACTCATAGCTAAAACAATTCATTTTATTTTTTTTAAAATGATTTCATTACTAAAGCATCAGGATGAAAACAGCAGTTGAAAGAGCACAATAACATTTCCATACACATTTAAACAGGATATGGGTTAGTAACTCATGAAACTGTTTTTGATAAGTGAAACTAAGTACACTTGTTATTTATACAGTCTAAAGCTATATGAATTACTTATTATTCAAAAATAAGGTTGGCTATAGGTATAACTGTTCAAGTTGCGCAAGCCCAGGGGAATGTAACCAATTGTGTTGGAAACATTGGATTCAGAAGAAAAGAAAAAAAACAAAGCTAGCTGTGCTTGGTGCATTATGTAAGAATTGTAGTTTCTGCCAAGCGTAAAAATGCTGCGTCTCTTGGTTACATGTGACATTATGTTAGTTTATATTTTATTCAAGTTTCGTATTTTGCATGACTTTTTTTATATTAAAAGAATGCGATAACACATCACTGAAAATCTCTTCCGACCGGATAACTCCAACACGTATAGTTCCGGCAGAGTTATCTCTCTTAAGTACTGTTACAGATATTGCTCTTGTCTGACAATATTTAAAACTTCACAAGGTCCGGTGTTTTTCAAAACTGATCACTTCCATTTAGGCATTATTGCTTTTCGGACCACATGCAAGACTTACGAAACTGAAGGGCTTGACAACGTACAAAAACTACGTAGCTCTGAAACTAAAGATTTGACAACGGAAGTGCTCCGATGAGCATGGTCAATTTTACCTTTTGCAAAAACACATGTTAACACAATTTTATGAAGAATTTTACTTAGTTCAAATTGCAACCAAGACATGTTACAGTGATCTTAGCAAGTCATCACAAAAAACGGGGCCAAATATTCGGAACTATTTTGTTTAGCTCTGAACACACATACCTGAAGGCCGACCAGCTTGCCCGTCACGTATGTGTGTTAAGAGCTTAAAAAAATGGTTCCAAAATTAGATAGCAAATCGCCACATAGCAGAGGCGCAAACTTAGCAATGTAGAGTGAGCATATTCCTGCTCCTTCTATAAAGGGGATGCAAAGAAACTTATCTCTATAAATTGTATGAAGAACTTGAAAAGAAGAAAAACTACAAAAAGAGACGTTATTGCATAACATTAAAATGAAAAGTGGGAAGGAAGACCATATCTATAATAAATGACCTAACATTAATTAAAACAGCACATACTATATGATACAAAGTGGTCTACAATAACTGGAGCACCACTCTTGTTCCCTACAGTGTTCTCTATCCTGGTTTATGGCACGCGTTTGTAGAGTTATAAGGTTACTATTTTGTACATTATTTATTATAACATATATGTGAAATATCTAATAGTTGACCAAAATCATCCACAGGTGGTACATCGTGTTTGTTTGTTTTTTTAAAATTTGATGCATGTACGGCAATCTAAGAGCCAGCTCCACTGATAATAAGCCATCAGGCCATACAACTCTTTGTTTGCCAATACCCTCTTTCTCAAAGCCCGACTCCCCCGCCTCCCCCCCCCCCCAAAAAAAAGTCAACATGTGTTATTTTCTGAAGTTTTTATATATTTCCTCATCAAAAGTCTCACAATATTTGACTAAAAAAAATGCTTCATATCCATTTTCGTTTCTAAACTAAAGTACTATCGTTTATAAATGGTGCCTACATTACACGCTAGATGGATACACTGCGAATCTGTTGTTCTCTATAGATATCACTGTACCATTTGTCTTTCCATGTGCCTCAGTGCTGAAGTAGGGTAGAAAGTATATTTATTTTATCATTCGTTAGCATTGAGGACTATGAAAATACAATTTGTACTGTGATATCAGATGCGAGGAGCGTGGGAAATACTTCGATCTGGAAATCGCCGGAAAATGACGGAGAACTGTGTCACACGCCAATGTACTCTAGGCAAAACCATGTCAAAAGCTTTATGTTTCCTTGACGGAACTATTTGCACAAGTTCATTTAAAGAAAGTTCTCTATTAAGTTCGGCCAAGAATACGTCATCACAATCGAGCCTTCGTAATGAAAGCTACGATGGTGTGTGATGTGCCTATGACGTAATTTAGTAAGTACGGTACATGCATATGCAATAGCTTCTACTGTAGTATTTCTAGTCTATCCCGATCATTGACGGAAAGGCCCAATTGTGTTCCGATTGATATCCATTGTGATTAAGGCAAGCCACGGGAAAGGTCTGCAAAAACCAAATGCGGTAAGTTTGATTTACCATCCACTAGGAAATTAGCTACATCTCTGTATTTAACAACAATTTCAAGTAAAAATGTTAGCCATTTGTTGTATGGATAGATAGATAATCTGATAATACGTAAAGTGGCATTGATATACCTTACATAAATACAGACTTATTGAAGTGCCGAGTTTGTGCTTACATCAATACCCGCATCAAAAAAGGGAAATATGACACATTCTGAGATAAGTGAGGGATTAAGCAAGAAAGGATAGTTACACTGTCCGGTCTGCCGAAATGTTCTTTGGAAGGGTTGTACAGGTCGAGCGACATGAATTGTATGGAATGCCTAATTATATTTGTATGAAGAGGGGTTCTTTCTAATTTTCTTTGTTATTTTGATCGATTTATATCAAATTTAAAATTAATCATCAGTTGTATTTCATTTGGGATCCTACAATCACAAGATCTGCATTTGAATGACAAGTGAATCATGAAAAGGTAAAAATAAGAAACATATTTCGCATATATAGAGGATCTCAAATGGATGATGATTTAATAGTAAAAATTTTTGAAACGAGTTGAAAAATTTCCAGTTTTTGCGAGCCTTGGCGAGAAAAAGCTGGAAATCATTGAACGAGTTCGTAAATTAAATATTAAATCATTACCCATTTGAGATTCTGTTTGTCACATAGTTTTCATTTTAGCGGAAAGAATCTAGATAGAAAGAAGAACAAATAATGTTCGGCATTTTATTTCATTCTTGCTCACACACTGCACTTTCAATTCTTGCGCGTGCAAAAATAATCTCAGACGCGAGTTGAAACAATATTGCTCCATTCGATAACAAATAACATTTAGAAGTAGAATTTCTTGTACAAATTACATTTCAAAGAATAATGTCTTTTTAAATCAATATAACATTTGACACTGAGAACATCATTCTTCAACCCTGGATCTCCAATGGAAATTCCTATGTGATGTAAATTAGTTCAGTCGGGTTAGGTCAGCTGGAATAGTTGAGGCGCCACATACATGGATTTCGATGAGACTGTTTACAACATTTCCATCGGAAAAGTGTATCTACTACTCCATGGACATTCACCACAGACGCAGTATTGGATATGACAGAAGAAGTAGCATTGCATTCATTGGATGTTTGCTCTAAGAGATGATTACAGGATGTAGTAATTGTACAAAACATGGAGGTATTACTGAGTGTGGAGGATATATGCATTCATGTGGCTATGGTGATTTCCAGATTCAATGATTTTGGTCCGGATATTTGCATTATTTAATTTGGAAGAATGCTATGGATTGATAACTTTCAATCATTTGGGAGACCAGCATTTTTCGGGGTGAGTTTATTTCCTACTATAAGTTAACATTTAAACCATCCTTGTCCTAGGGGTTGGATGCAAGATCTATACCGCGTGGTAACAGCAATGTAAAGGCACTGTCTGCGTTACAGTATGCTGCGGGGCATTTATCTGCATATTGTACAGTGTGATGGATTTTCTCCGTTGTCCCACATGTGTGGTTTAACTAGCTGACCGTTTACTCATGTTCTAGTTTTAGTTTGGCATTCGGAGAATTCTATGACAGATAAATTAGCTTTATTCCAACCTACGTAACAACTACTGTGCGTTCTTTTGATAGTCGCCCGTTTTTCCCAATGTCCATTCGGCTAGCGAGTGGAAAGACGGGCTCCAGACTGTTAATAGTAATAGTAAAATAAAGTGGTTTCAGAAGGCGGGTCTAGGAAAATTACCACGGTCGCAACCAATCAATAATGAGATTACTGCGCAAGGATTTCATGAGCTTATTTTGGACCAATTAGAGTGACAGAAAGTGATATGTTAACGTGTTGACATATCAAAAATAATAAACCGCAAACACTGCATATAAAGTGTACCGACTAGTATTGTAGCCGCATATGGTCAGACGGAAATAACCCAGAGATCATTCACACAATTACCTGTGTTCTCTCCTTCCCTCTACGAAAAGAAAGGGATCCTCATACTCTAAACCAAACATATAATTACCGGAATCGCCATTTTGGACCCTGAACAAAACCAAATCATGCTTATATGAATGAAAATCTTTTAAATTTAAAATTCAGTTTGTTCCTCTAACTACAATTTCAGTACACTCATACACTCAGAATACATTGAATAACTTCAGTGCAGATGACGACAATATCCAACCAGCAGAATGATACAGTGGGACCGATCGTGAACTATAGCTGTATATTCTTATTTTCATTTTATCCGCCACCCATCAAAACATATTTCCATCCATTCAATGCGTACATAATACCATTCATGCATGCATTAAAAAAGTAAATTATTTATCAACTCTCCAAATAATAGAAATTGGACTTTGTGTTGTGTCTCTTATATAGGTTAATATCTCGTTTTATCATTCTTCTTATTTTTTAGACAAAAAATATCTTGCAATTTACACACCATCTGCCCTGCTTTCCCCAGAGCAGACATTTTGTCTCTGGATCAAATCCTGGAATCTAAACAGTCTCCATTGAGAGCGTGAGCGCGAGAGAGAGAGAGAGAGAGAGAGAGAGAGAGAGAGAGAGAGAGAGAGAGAGAGAGAGAGAGAGAGAGAGAGAGAGAGAGAGAGAGAGATACAGGGTTAGAGTGGGGGTGGGGATGGAGTTGCTTACATTATATTATTCGACTCTGACACTAAGCTACAATTCCTATAGCCTGTATATATTTACTAGGACTATTTACTACAGGACGACAATGTTAGGCATCTACAATTGTTAGACTTATAACATACATTCGTGTCCGCCAAGCTGGTCGGCGTAGGGATAATATACAAAACTGTATAGTAAATCACCAGATAGCAGGGGCGCTTTCTTAGCGGCGATGGTGCAGAGTCAGATTTTGCAAGTCACCAACGTATGATATTGGGCTTGCCAATTTTTAGCTGGGTACTAGCGAATGATGTCCACATAATGTTATTTGGTAGACACGATACATATATATGAAATGGTGGTTACTATGGTCTTTTCTATGTATTTTTCCGATCGTTAACGGAAAGGTCCTAGACTGTTCCGATTGACCCATGTTAGGTAGAACTCTTTGCTTTGTTCTCTTCGTTTACTGATTTTGCATCGAAGCAAGCCAATGGAGACAATCCTCTATGCTCCTTTATCCTTTATAATAAAAGGAGCGTAGCGGATCGTCTCCGTAGCTTGCTTCGCTAGGGTACGGTGCAAATCCAAATCTTCAAATTAATAATTTCCTTAGAAATTGAGAAGTAACTTAATTGAGGCTTTGTAGTATAATAATTCAAAATTCTGCATCTCTGTTTTACCCGGAAAAATAAATAATTAGATATTTTGCAGATTTTATTATGGAGATACTGTTAGATAAATTGTAACAGATTCTTACGCAAAGCTTTTGAATTTCTGTAAAAAGGGATATTGGAAACTTAAATAATTTGCGCCATAGAATTTTTTAAGAAAATTTTAAAAGAACAAGTTAAACTTTCAAATCTACTTGAGATACTATACCACCTTTAAAATATAAAGTTAAAAACAGGATTTTCTATAAAAAAAAAAACAAAAAAAAAAACATTTTTTTGTCCGTGTATGTGCGTTTTTTTTAGGGTGGGTTGGTGAGTTCTTCTAAACAAATTCAAAAATTAAAATAATTTCACAAAATTTATTATTTTTGACGGAATAATAATAATAATAGTATTAATAATATAAAGTATCATAGTAAATCAGGATCATGTTTTATATTTATATAACAACAAAATTAACCAAACTTTCTAACAAGCATTTAGACTGGTTACAATCGTATCATGTGACTCAGAAAACGTTTCGTTATTAGTTCATAACACTTTGCAGGTACCCGGCCGAAAATGGCAAAGCCAATATTGTAACATCCCACGAGCACGACACAGTTGTGAACGAATTCATAATACCAGAGCGGAACTACTTATGTATTCATGCAGCCTTTTTGTGAACTTTGACAATATTTGTAAACAATGGTCAAAATATAGTACTAGTACTTTTCTGTTCTTGAAATCGGTTATTATTTCTATAAATATTTGTAATGATTAGAATTTAACTTTATAATTTTCAGGATTCAGGAATTCATGCAGCGTCAAAAATCGACTACACGCAATACATGAACGTCTTTCGCTTCGGCACTGCTGTTCATGCAGTGTGTAATCAATTTTCAAGCTTCATGACTTCATGAATGATATGAAGTTCAATTCTTAAATGCTGTTTACAACGCTGATAACAATATGATGATGACAAGACGACGATGTGATGGTAACATTGAAAACAAGAAAATCCGTAATAATGATAATGATAAATAATTAATAATATAATAATGTACAGGTATCCTTTTCAAGTTGCATCTGCACTAAAAATTACTTTGCTTAGTATGTTATTGTCAATTTCTTACCAAAAAGCAACATGATAACGAAAGTGGATAACAGGAACATTGTGAACTATGTAATCTTCAGTCGGAATGACTTTGAAGTGGTGTTTGGTGGTATTTTGATAAGACTGCAAGGTCTATTTATAACAGAGATATGTTTTCGTGCCTTAAATGGTATAGTAAAATCAACCCATATGCCCAGTCGCATGCTTTGTGACCCGAAAATCGTGACAGACCTTTAATTATAGAATTAAATGATCATATTTGGGTATTTATAGAAGTGTATATTTTATCTAATCACTCACTAGCTGATCTCTTGGTTCGTGTTTTTTTAGCCGAATTACCTCTCACACCCTTATCACCAGAAAATACATTAACAATGTTAGGTAATTAAGAATTGTTAGACAATTGCATTGGCACGTGTCAAGCTGATCGACAAGGTACAATTTAAAACGTAGATAAAATTAGTTCAGTTATAAGATATTAATGACAAATATTCAAGCAGAAGAACTAAACCACCAACATACATCGTTAATTTGGCACATCCGGAACCTTACAAAATAGATCAGTCCACCTAAAATGAAGGGTTCGATATCGGCATATAATACACATTTAATAACATATGTTTATCACATATTAAAAAGAACATAAATAAGAGTGTTAGTGTGAACTTTTACCGTACAGATTCTTTGTAACAACCTTAATTATTAGTTTATCGAATTCATCCAACCTGCGTCTCCTAACCTTGTCTACATGAACTTGTCTGCGCTTGTAAATGTCGACTGAGATAAATCTTCAATGTTCTTATGTAAATGTTATTGTATACACAAAGTGGAATGATCGCAGTTTAGGAAGAGCAAGTTGCATTCTTTTATTCTAAGTAACAAATAAGTCATAATTTTTCAATGACTGTAGATGTTAGACACAAAACACCTGATATATGCCTTTATGTCACTACTCTAAAGCGAGCTAGTTCTCAGTAGTTTCTGAAAATAAATCTTTATATATATATATATATATATATATATATATATATATATATATATATATATATATATATATATATATATATATATATATATATATATTCAACAGGTTCCCTGAAAGATTGTCTCCACCCGTTGTGTTTGTTACTGCAGATTTATCTCCGTGAACTATAGCGTTGTCCACCAACACCTGAGTAAAAATGCACCGTGTCAATTTCAAAGTTTGGGAGTGCCTAACCAATTGGTGAGTATTTTTAAATTACTGTCAGATAGTGCCGTTTGCTCCTTTCACGTATTAATAAACGGTTTTGTTGTGCTCAATTATATTTTTGCAAAAGAAACTCGACAGTCCGTCTTTCCGGTGCGTGCAATGATTACAGATGGGTGCAAATCGCAATTTTAGCGTGCGGATATTTCACAGACAGTATACTTCATGTGTGGATAGTTACGAGATCGCACACTTCATGTGCGGATAGTTCACAGACAGCATACTTCATGTGTGGAATGTTACGAGATCGCACAATTCATGTGCGGATAATTCACAGATTTCATACTTCATGTATGGTTTGTTAAGAGATCGCACACTTTCATGTGTCGATGGTTTACTGATCGTATACTTCATGTGTGGATAGATTACTGATCGCATACTTCATGTGCGGATAGTTTACTGATCGCATACTTCATGTGCGGATAATTAAGAGATCGCACACTTTCATGTGCGAATAGATTACTGATCGCATACTTCATGTGCGGATAGTTTACTGATCGCATACTTCATGTGCGGATAGTTTACTGATCGCATACTTCATGTGCGGATAATTAAGAGATCGCACACTTTCATGTGCGAATAGATTACTGATCGCATACTTCATGTGCGGATAGTTTACTGATCGCATACTTCATGTGCGGATAATTAGGAGATCGCACACTTTCATGTGCGGATAGATTACTAACCGCATACTTCATGTGCAGATAGTTTACTGATCGCATACTTCATATGTGGATAGTTAAGAGATTGCACACTTTCATGTGCGGACAGTTTACTGATCAAATACTTCATGTGCGGATAATTAAGAGATCTTTCATGTGTGGATGGTTTACAGATCGATTAATTCATGTGCGGATAGTTTACAGATTGCATACTTCATGTGTGGATAATTAAGAGATCGCACACTTTCATGTGCGGATAGTTTTCTGATCGCATACTTCATGTGCGAATAGTTTACTGATCGAATACTTCATGTGCGGATAGTTAAGCGATCTCACACTTTCATGTCCGGATGGTTTACAGACAGGAGTGTTCTGGGTAAGCAACTCGGCCCTGGACTTATCTGCCGGGACAGGCCCGGGGTTTTGCTCACACCAGTAAAACACCGGTAAAAACGGATTTTGTTTGACGGCCCACCGGCCCACCGATGCGGCGGTCTGCCGGGACAGGCCCGGGGTTTTGCTCACACCAGTAAAACGGATTTTTTGCGGCGGCCCACCGGGATTTGTCCTGGTATGCCCAATGGCCAGTAGACCACTGTTTACAGATCGCATATTTCACGCATCCCTTTTTATCACTTATCGATCAGTGTGTATTCTTTCGCTTAATTAATCAATCCTCGTTTGTTCAGAATATTGGACAAGGTTCTCAACGCAAACAATGAAGACTTTTTTTTTAATGTCTTCTTTCTTGTAGAACTTATCGCCAAAAACTACTCTGAAGAGAATATCACTCTTCCTGCAGCTCAGCACACATCTAATAAACTGCTAGCGATTGACAAGAATATAAAACAAACTGCATTCAATGCAATTTTTTTGCTCTATCAAAGGAAAAAAAATCTTTATTTGCATTGCAACGCTCTTACAAGAAATCAATCTTTCATATTTTTTGTATGTATTTATATATGTATGCATGTATGTATGCATAGATGGATGATCTATGTATGTATGTATGGGGTTAACGGCACATCAGCACAGTATTAGCTATATAGTGCCGAGCATCTACGTCGCAAAAATGGCAAAGTCGAAAACCTTGCCACAATTCCCAAGAAGAGAAACACCTTCAAAAGTAAATATGCATCATGGGGCAAGATATTCAGTGTAAAGATGTTTCAAAAAACCTCCCAAAACAAGGCATACAAAGCAAAAATAAAAATGGGTAAAATTCTTAAAATACAATCTCAAAACTTTTGTTTAAATTCAAACCGCATTCTTTTAAAAAGTTAAAGACATTATCAGCTGGTACGTCATCACGGGATGTATCTCAGAGTGCCTCCATTTGTCACCTTCTACGATAAGCAGGGGGAAACATCGGACCTATTCTACATTCTCGAGCCCGTAAGGTGGGTTGGGAAAAAAATTAGTTTTCCTTTTCTATTTATAAACGAGAAGTCCGCGAAATTTCGTGCTGAATGTATCAGACAACAGGTGCTTGTGAGATTTGTGTTCAAGATGTTATTCTTTATACGTGTGTCCATACTGTTTATCTCTGAAAGTTTTGTAAGATTGATAACCCTCTAAAATATAGCTTGCCATTGTTTTAGTCGGCCGCTCATCACACAAATGATGGTCAGCATGATCTTTCTGTCCATAACCCGTCTTGTGCAGAACTTGCCTATAATGGCAGCATCTGTATAACATGCGCATGTATAGAATTCAGGACAACTACATCCAGTAGAATCTTTAAAATTAGACGGAAAATATGGACTAATTGTGGTGCAGTCTACAAAACTAACCGGGAAAATTATTTTCTTTTCTCTTTATATAGTATCTATAATATAATGAAATAATTCCTGGTCAAAGTATTTTCCGACTTCTGAACTACATTAATTTCCATTTTGAATACTCTTTAAGTGATGATACACGCAAGAGATTAACAAAAATGAATGAATGAATGAAGATGCAAATACAAGGATTACATTATCAGTTTTATCTCACTTTTTTTTATTTGGATGAATATAATTATCAGATTATTCACAGAAGAGGCAGATGCCTTTGACTACTTTTTCCCGCCATGAGCACTATGAGAGCACTCGCATTGATGGTAATTGCTGGGACTTGGCGTCTTATGATCAGCTTGATGCGCATGTGCACAGTCTACGACCTCATACGTCACTTCTAGGTTGCCCCAGTGTAAGGTTCGGGTTACCTGATGGACTTCATTTTCCAGATCAAAATCTGAATTTGTTTACCGGATGAGAAAACGACTGGGCAGACTAGTCAAAGTTTGGAGCTTTATCGGGGCAAAGGTCAGCGACCATGAACACACCGGATTGGCCTTCCTGAGTATGACCACCTTCGCTCTGAGGAAACCCGCCTGCAAAGAACCAATCAATCAGTGAATAAACTATTCTGTTTCAGAAACCGTTGTCTAAATGTCTCTGGAAAAAACACGAATACTAGATATCAGCTTTACTTTTTATGTTTATTATGCTTATATTTTTTTTTTTTTTCTTTATCGTAATGATTTTTGTTTGCATAAAATTTGACTGTTGGAAATAAAATAAAAAAATTGTGGTGAAGCTTTACGTACCAAACCTTTTCTTTATTTAAAATAAGTATCACCAGCTCAAACTATATTTAACCAGACCCGTCCGTTTGCCATAACGCATTAACATTAGAACCGAAAAGTAAATGCTTAGACATAAATTAGGGGCAGAAATTTGTAGTCTTGTCGTAAACTCTTTACCGGCTGTTATTCTATCTAGACACTACCCAAAACCCTATGATTTTATCTTTAAATGTTCACGCGTCGTCTATTTAATAAGGAATATTTAATATAGCATTGTTTGAACTGAATCTCGAGAGTGGATATATTTATTAATTGTTTTGTAGTTTTTTCGTCTTTGGTTTAAATTTAAATTACATTTTTAATTTGCGTTCAAGATTGTTTTTGTTAGGGGTGACGGTTTTGTTTGGTTTAGTGTTTAACGGTACATCAACTCATGAAAAGCTATATTGCGCCAATGCTACTGGAGTTAAGTGCTTTCCCAAAGTACACACCATGTCGGCCACCTCATTCTGGTCTGGACAGGATCTAATCTGCCCCTTCTTGTCACGAGTCTCACATGCTAAATACTAAGGGTAAGGGTGGTGTGGGTGTGCTCGTTCTTGTCTTTATCCTTTCTGTAGTTTCAGAGTTTAAGGCAGATTTATAGTGCCAGGCTGCCAGACCATGACGGACAAAAGTATGAACCGGATGGGGTACAGTAGACTCAGACTAAACTATACAATGATATTTGTCTTATCCATGTTTACAGTAAGAACCCATTTTACACAAAAGAGCTCCAGTGTGTCTATCTTTCTTTGTAATTCTAAAACAGTATCAGCAAATTACAAAAGTCATCACAATAATTTAACTGAATCATATTTTACAATTCATTGTCAACAAAGATTCCAGTTTTCATTCATTATTGGTAATAAATCATTTAAAAACAAGGAGAAAAGGAGAGGACTTAATATACGACCTTGTCTCACTCCAAGCGTACATTCAAAATATTTGATTAATTGATCTTGAAAAGACTTTACAGATGATTTAATACCTGAATATATATTTTATTCAATAGCCAGCATCCCACCATCCACACCATTTTGTAATAATGCATACCACAGCCTCTCTCTATCCACTGAATCAAATGTCTTTTAAACTCGACATATAAGCAATAAAATCTTCCTATTTCTGTACCACAGATTGCAGTATGTATAAAAATAGTATCTACTGTCGAATAGCAAGCCTGGTGGCCCAAGTATTAAGTCTTTGATTTAAAATTATAGTAAATAATATACTGCAAGTATCTAGTAAGGTTATTCCGCTATAATTGTTTACATCACATGGGTTGAAGTTCTTAAAAAGTGCTATAATTAAACCCTTTCTCCATCTACCAGGAAAGATACCATTATACAAAATAGCATTAGGGAGAGGTGTTTAATAAAGTACTATGATATCATTGTTACCTTTTGAAAATTTCTCCAGGAAGCCCGTCTTCACCAGGTGATTTGCTACTTTTAAGCAAATTTAACGCTTTCAATACTTTATTCTCATATATTTTTGAGTTGATAATCTGATTTGTGTCATCGTCATTGGATAGGTCACAGATATTTTTGTCATGATTTTCCATAATTTCTAATAAATACTACAAACTTTGGGTCTAATTCGCCTTTAGATGGTTTCAGTACGCTTTTAAAATACTCGAACCATCCAGATTTGATACCTTTTTTCTTTTTTGGTATTTCAAGTTAGGTACTCTTCGATATGCTTTGTGAGCAGAGTTTTGTGATTATGCTTAGATACATGAAAAGAGACATTTTTTTAGTCTTATTATGTCTTATTATCTATACATTATGCTAGAAGAATCTATTTACAAAATAAAAATGTTTTATAATCTACAAATGCTATTCTAAATAATACCATTAGAGACTGTAGAATCATTAGGCACGACCAATGACGCCAATTGACTAGCAGAATTTAAACATCACGTGTACATCTGCGCTACATGTTCTGCATCAAAACTCTAGTAGATGACCAAAGCCCATTAAAAAAAAGTATGAGACCTAACGTGCTGTTAAAAACTAAACCAGAGATGCAAAACAATCTACCTGATCGTAGCCATGAAGTGTGAAGGTAATATGCAACATCTTACCGGTGGTGGTAAGGTTGACACAATACCACTTTTTCCGCACCAGTGCCGGTTATGGCTGTCACAAAAATGTTGATTGACGATAACAGTCCATCTAGATTTGCTCCAATCAAACTGTCTGTCGCTTGAGCCAACGCCGCACCCACGTGCTCCTTGCATGTCATCATCCTAATTTGTGGTAGGAGTGCATGGCTTACCGTTGTACGTTCTCGGAAATCCGTGACATTTGTGTACATCCTGGACAAGAGCTCGTTTAAAACAGAGTGCATATTAGTTTATAATTCACATATATGACAGACAATGATTATTTAAATTCACAACATTGATGCTGCGTTTTGTCTGTAACAGTGCTATAGAAAATGGAATAGGCTCAGTGACTCGAACTCTTTTGTTATTTTTTAATTTTATTTTCTTTATATCCCCGATATAGGTTACACATCAGATAATCCAGGAATACGAAATGTGATATACAGGAAAAAGAAAAAGAAAAAACACAGTCACACATACAAGATGCACTCTCGTTAGATACACATACTCAGTTATACAAAGTCGAAGTGATACAGACTTTTGTGATATTACAATGGGTTTTTCACAAAATCGGACATCCATCTCCACTTCCATCACTACAAAATCCAAATAACAAGGAAACGTTTTTCTCAAACAAGTAAGTTGTTCATGATTGATGCCCATTTGAATAGAAATTGGTCCTCTTTTTTAATTAATCAAGCAGTGTGTTTCTAAAGTTTCAACTATTTGTTTAAGTGCAAACATTAAAGGAATTTGCATATTAATTATTAAGTAAATACAATATTTAGTAAAAATAAGCTAACAAGATCGGAAAATATAAATTATTAATTTCTTAAAAATGTTTCTTTTTTGGACAAGTATGCAATATTTGGCCAAAGCGGTGTAAAATGTTATATTAAACAGTGTAAAAAATGTGAAGTAATATTACAATCATAAAAGGGATGTTCAACGTACTTTCATTCTCGCAGTTACAAAATGTTCATGTGTCATTGTCTAATTATTTTCAATTTCCTTCTCCATAAATTCCAAAGATCCTTTTTGGAATAGTTGTGTTGACTAAATTTCGTCACATTCAATTTTCATTTTCAAGTAATCTTTCTACCCGTATTATCTTATGGTACCTAATGAATGAATAAATATGAATTATATTTTGCCGTCCCTCATTCACATGAGCTACTGTTAAGTCACGTTTCATTCTCTGAGCTTTACCGTCACATACAAATTGAGATCAAATACGATCAAGTTTTATTTCTTCTTTTGCGGTTGGATTTGGACGTGCCGAAAAATATACATGAACATGGGCAAAACGAGATTTTCACAATTATGACCTGACCAGCTACTGAAAGATTTCTCTGAAACCAGGTTGCCAATAATCCTTCTGCAGTCGTTAATTTCTTCCCGATATAGATTTCCATTTTAGGATAACTGTAAGGAACAAATCGACACCAGGTAATTTAAAGTTATAAATAGACCGCTTAAGGTCCATCTCTGGACCTATTCTTTTATCAGAACAGTTATTTGTGACAATCTAAATAACGTATAATTTCATAATGCTACATTTAAGGCCAGATGTTAGGAAAAATTGTTTCCACTTATTCATAGTTTCTTTTAGAGAACGATGGGATCCATCAGGAAGAATAAAGCATCATCAGTACATTGACCCAATTTACATTCACTGGCGTCAACGATAAGCTCCCCGCCTCCACGTTTTATTTTAAATTTATTGCTAAAATCTTAACCTCAGTGAGTTACAAAAAATGAGCAAGGGCCCCTATTTAAAGTCTTAAGAAAGATGATATATGCTCATTACTTCTAACACAACTTTAAGAGTTATTAGAAAACAATTTGAACAACTTACAAACAGAATCACCAAAGATAAAAGATTAAAGATTGTAAAGCTTTCTTCCGAATGTACCATTTGAATCGAATCATTTTTTTCTTCCAATAATAATAATAATAATAATAATAATAATAATAATAATAATAATAATAATAATAATAATAATAAAAGCATATCTGTATGAGTCCTCTAGTAGGCGCATGATGTTATATAGATGCCTGGTGTTTTATTTGTGTTACTGACAGTTATTACTTTCTAATTGCCAAAACAATACTTGCTAATGAAAGTAATTTATGAGTTAGTTGGGTTTTACTGCAAGCTGAATACATTATAGACTATGTCATGCCAAGAAAACGTTAGCTACGTTCCTTTACCAAGGACACATTTAGGCAGCCGATCTGGGCTGGCTTGGGAGGGTATTGAACCCGCAACCCTTGAATTAGGAGTCAGAGGCTCTTCCAACTGAGCTATCGCGGCTTATAGGTAAATGATGAGTATTTCTGGGAAAGGGTAATTCTAATCCACTGAATCAAATAGGGAAAATCCGATAACTACAAATTTGAACTTCCATCTCTAGTCTCTAGCTAAACAGAAAAACACTTTTTAATTTAATCCACCAGTGCATTTCTTGAATATTCCAAAATCATACAGATAATTTTGAACCATTTCAGTGAAAACATGCTACTTATATCTGCACGAATAAACAGAGCCAATTCATTAGCTTCACCATAAGAAGCCCTTACCAATTCCAACTCTATCCCACCCTTATTAGTGCCTTGAATTTATCTTTCCAATAGGAAAACATTGCACAATATTATAAAGGATATATACATGGAGTTTATATATATATATATATATATATATATATATATATATATATATATATATATATATATATATATATATTTGTTGTTGTTATTATTATTATCATTATTATTATTATTATTATTATTATTATTATTATTATTTGAACTCTTGTCCATTATCCCGCTATACCATGCTCTTGACATTATTTGTTAGGATCTCCATGCATAACTTTACCGGGATATAATTTTCTTTTGCACATTTTGATGATGGCGTTGATTTATCGCCGCGCATGATGTCAGTCCTTTGTTGTAAGCCTGGAATTAAGTCAAAATACTTTGGTCCTCTGCATAATACGCACGATACACACTTCTTTGAATTTTTTTACACAACTTTGTTGGGCTGATCTTAGCATAACATAGATATGTAGTTTACCCGTTTTAGGCCGTTTTTTTTCATTTTGACTTCTTTCTTTCTTCAATTGTTTATCCTCTGTTTATTTATTTCTCCTGTTTAAACCTGTAGGAGTCAAGAATTCTTCTTGGCTTTTGTGTTTAGTGTTTGTTTTGTGGATGTAAATTGTTTCTTCCCTGACGAAAAGTTTGTTTAGCTCAAAACGATGGGAAACTGTTTGGTACTTGCGCCGTTATAAACTTTTTTGTATATATATATATATATATATATATATATATATATATATATATATATATATATATATATATGTGTGTGTGTGTGTGTGTGTGTGTGTGTGTGTGTGTGTGTGTGTGTGCTGATGGAAATAAGGTATGGGCATGAAAATTATCAAATGAAGAGAAACTTATAACAAGCGGAGAAGAGGGAAGAGGAAAGGAAACGATACCTTATATGTATAAAATTCAGGAGAAGTAATATTGGTAGCAAATATTATCCTCAACTTTGTTCATGATGATATCCTTTTGATATTTTGCAAGCTCGGGACTCCCTCGTTGTTATAAGTTGAAAGGAAATTTATTCGATTCGGTACAGACAACACTGTATTAAAATTATCTTATGCTGGTATTTTCTGCACAAAATTAGGTTGCTTTCGTAATACTTAATCTATTTATTGAATTTAAAAATGAGCCACCAATGTGACGATAAAAGATGAATAGTTCTTCAAAGCCACGTGACCATGGAATGTGACGCAGTAGTCAGAGATAACTGTTGAAACTTATGCTCGTTTAACTAATATTACTGTGATACACGTTTCCTGTACTAAATAAAATGTAAGTTTAAGGGTTCAATATATGTAACTCTTCTACTTTTAAGTGTGACAATTTCGAACTAAATCTTTGAATTACAGTGACATTTCAAAAATTGCTGATTTCTAAACTACGTTCACATATTGATAGGTAAGAGTTCCATTAATATTAGATAAGTATTGCTCCTTCTAAAGTAGGCTGGTAGATTATAGACACTGAACTGTCTGATATACTAACAATAAAATTAGACATGTTCCTACCAGCCAAAGTGAAAACACAGATACCAAGGTAGCCAATCAGGTTCATCTTGAAGCAGTGCGTTATTTGATTTTATGCACTTCTCTCTCTCTCTCTCTCTCTCTCTCTCTCTCTCTCTCTCTCTCTCTCTCTATATATATATATATATATATATATATGTGTGTGTGTGTGTGTGTGTGTGTCTTAATTCTAAGGTAAATATTAAAATCGGAAATAAAACACTGCATTGTTATATTGTTAAATATAAAAACCTAGAAACCTAACAACAAGCTTATTTTGTTAAATCATTGGCAAAAACTAAGCCTATTTTGAGAAGATTGAAAATCTGTCGTTTGCAGTTTAGACAATTAATTATAAATGTCACTTTTGTTGCTATGAAGACCTTCTTGGAATTTCACTGAGAATCTTAGATTCTTCTCCTCCATTTGAAATTTGTCCAAGATGTACTCGTTGTTTTATCATTGGTGATATAATCTGCACCCGATATTCAGCAAATATCTGAGATTAAATATTAGTACATTTCTATGCTTTTAATTATTTTTTAACGGAAAATCTAACTAATTCGCTAAAAAAAAAGATTTAAGGAAAGAAGACTTTCTCAAATTTAAGGCGATTCACGCGGTCTGGGACGGGGGAAGAGTTGGGTTCAATCGGTAAGTAAATACTGAATCTCGAACATCTTACATCAAATTCACTGATAAGCTGACTAGCACAAGATTTTTAAATTATTCAGGCCACACTCCATGCCGGGCTGACGTGAACAGATATGCGGTGGATGACGATTAACCTCGATCCGTTTGCCCTCAGATATGGCAGGGATCGGACCACTAATTCATTTCCTTTAGAACTTAATGTTAATATATTACAAAGTAAAAATAAATTTTTCACTAGCTTGGCATACAAACCACACATGGATCCATTCATTACAGTTCGAGAAATTTTTTTCAGCCTAAAAAAACAGGTGCTTCGCAGTATGTTTTCGAGTCTCGTGATGCTATATGGGGGGGGGGGGGGGGGGGGACTCCCTGGTCTACACCTAATAACATAGCCTCACACCACGAGTCCATCCGCTATTTTGTCAGTAGGAAATTAAATACAGGATATCAAAATAAAAAATAAAAGTTAATATTTTTTGTCAGTTATAGTACATAGATTGAAGTTTGTGAAATTAATAAAGGAACAAAATTGAACCCATTTATTACCCAATGGGCGCATCTCAAAAGATTTAGTACTCTATTTTGTATTCCCCCACCAGTAGACTCGTTCCTTGGCTGTAAAATAATGAGTGGTCCGATACCGGCAAGAAGTCGGTTCGTCTAGTTGTTACATTGGCTTTAATTTGCTTCCTACGACATGGAATACACATTTTCATTGGTCAATAAACTGAAAGCTACCACATATATCTGTCATTTATTTTCGCTGACAACGTCATCACACTACCAGTGCTTGTGAGACCGCAGATAACTATTTTCCTCCATCTTTGTGAAAGTATGGAATCTCCGTACTTTTTTTCCCCATGATGCACCGCGCCGATGTCAAGCTAGCAATAAATCACTGCATTTCAGGGGGAAGTTTCCAAACTGTAGTAACACTGTTGATGTTGTCATGAAACAAGCTGATTGTCAGTTTTTCGTGATTTGCTGGGTGGAAGGTTCGAGCCCCTGCCATCACTACCAGTGAAAACTCCTAATACCTTGCTTCTCATCGCATATTCATCAGTTGTGTTTTGCCAATATCTTTGCAAATACATTTCTTCCACCAACAGTCAAGTAAAATGATTGAGATACATTTATTCTTCAAGATTTTGAAACTCATTTAGACTCTGTCTGCTCCCCATGCCACCAAACAAAGCATATCTGCTTCTCATAATTACATAAACTCAAGTAAATCTGAAAATATTTCTGTTTATGATCTTCTGCTATATTTCTCAAATATTTAAATCTCCAGTGAGATCAGCCTACAGGGTTGACTTTCTTTGTGTACAAATATTTGCCTTCCACCCGTTTGAATTTGCAGTCTTTATTTGAGAAAGTTTCTTTTCTTTCGGACTTTGATAATTATCATTTGTTGTGTCAGATTCATAGGTGGATGATCCATAAACTGATGTTTGGATGGTGTGCACATTTCTACCGCTAAACGAATACTTGGTGTTTTCGTGTAAAATTACGTGATGAATTACATATACCGCCTATTTCAGCCTCATCCATTGCAGGATCATTTGAATCACTAGCAGCTGTCATGTATGCTTGACCATCTATTGCCTTTATTTTTCTTGCTTATTTCGTCTCTTTTCACAGCATCATGTCTAGCCTTTACTGTATTATGTGCAAAAGGACTTTGTTCAGCATGGAATGGTGTTATCAGATCTGGTTTAAAGATCGACTTGAAAAGATCTGAAGTGGACAGCTCAAAATATTTTCCATTCACAGTGGCACAAAAACCGATCATATTTGAATTCGACTAGCCATTCCTCTTCACTTCTTCAGTCATTTTAATGGATCTGTTTTGTTCTTTTTTAGGTGTTAGCTCTCTATAAAAGTAATAACACACCGATAATAGATTATATTTTCAACTAGACACTCAGCTATTGTAGATCTCAGATCCTTGGTTGACATACAGGGATGTAAATGTTCCAAAACATCTGTCATTAAGCGGTTACTATCTAGACTAATTGTCTTTCCATTATATTACTTGCTAAAAGCTTGTCCAAGTGACTGGTGTGGTATTTCTGCAATCTATATAGAGCTTTCAGTTCCTTCATACTCCGATTTATTGCTTTTAGAATATTAGAACTATCCTTTATTTTGCTCTCTGTATTTTTGCTTTGTATTGTTTTCAAATTAAGAAGAGCCACTGATATTGCCTGCATTTGATAATTTCTCCGAACCTTCATGAAGAGAGTTGTCCAAAGGACTAGTCTCCGATGGGTCGTTTTCAAAATCATTTTATAAATCAAAACTGGTTCCTTCTGTCGATATATTTGTTCTGCTGCATTTTGTTTTATTGTTTGTAAGACATTTCTGCATTGGTTGCCGTTTGTTGGGTGAACTTCTACCTTTTCAACTTTTATCTCAGGTGTTCAAATGCTTTGTTCCATATCTTCGTTTTTTCACAGTTTGAATGCACTTCATCATTACCTTTTAGCGATTGGTCATCTTCATATGATGGGACTGTCCATATTTTCATTTGAACTGTTAGTGGGAAGATTGCACTTTGACGGAGTGTAGTCACTGTCACTGTCTGTGTTTTATTCATCTTTGCTGATGTGTCCTTTTCCCTATTAGCGACACATTTCCCTTTCATTGTTGCAAGCGGTAATTCGGTATACGATTCCTCTAAGCAAAAGAAACTTGTCTTTTGTTTACTTGTATTTTCTTCTCTTCAAGTGCTTGCATTACATTCAGTTATTCTGGATTTTTTGTCAGCAAACAATATACATTTGCAATTAGTAATTGAAGAATCAACCTCTGAAACAGTGGGTTCTAAAGTTGCTATAATTTAACCAACTTTGTGGTTGATGTAAATTAAATCAGACGTGCTTCTAGTAGCATCACTAATAACATAATGTATATCACACTGTTGCGAAATGTGTATAATTTCATATATGCTACTGAGAGTGGATATTTGATGGCCGTAATGTCGCAATGTTCGGTAACTTTATTATCAACATTCAGTTTTAAGTATTGTTCATTCTGCTCGAGATTATTCTCATCTGTTTTTTTTTCTTCTTCAGATACCTACTGGTGTTTGCTCTTAACTTTTCTGTCCTTAGCATAAGGCAGTAAGTCTGAACTAGTGTCATCGTTCGTTACAATTGTTCTATGAAGCTTTCTTTTAACTTATGCAAGAAGAATATCACTTTTAGATTCAGCATCCGTGTCATCTGCAGTGTGCATGTGATCTTGATTCTCGAAATTGTCACACCTAAAAGTAGAAGAGTTACATATATTGAAGCCTTAAAATTACAATTTCATCAGTACAGCAAACGTGTATCACAGTAATATCAGTTAAATGAGCATAACGTTCAACAGTTATCTCTGAATACTGCGTCACATTCCACGTGACTTTGAAGAACTATTCCTCTTTTACTTTCACCTTAGTTGCGTACTTTATATTTCGTAAAATAGATTAAATCTTACGCAAGCAACCTAATTATGTTACAGAAGATACCTGCAGTAGATAATTTTTTTATCGAATTAAATAAATTTCCTTTCAAATTATAACAACGAGGGAATTCTTAGCTTGCAAAATATCAGCAGGTAGTCTCATGTACAAATGTGTTGAAGCAGTATTGGCACCAATATTACATCTCCTGTATTTTATACATAAAATTTTTCTTTTCCTTTCTTCTTTCCCTCATCGCCGCCTGTTTAAATTTCTCTTCATTTAATACTATTCATGCTAATACCTTATTTCCATCAATGCATGTATATAAGTAAACCTCGTGTGTTTGCGCCTAATAATATGCAGCAATGTTTTCTGCATCCCAATTCTAAAAATATATTCAAGGCACTAACGGGGATGGGGGAGGGTGCGATTAGTAATGGAGGCTTGTCGTTGAAGCTAGTGAGGTGGCTCTGTAGATTTGGGCATATATAATTAGCATATTTTCACTGAAATGGCTCAAAATTGTTTGTATTATTTTGGAATATTCAAGAAATATTCCAGCATTTTTTTATTTAAATTTGTTTGTGTTTGTTTGGCTTTTGGATGATGGAGTAGAGATGTAATAGTCATTAATTCCAAGTATTTACTGAATGTCAGATGCAGATTAAATCACTATTGATGAAACAGTGAGTAGATCTCGCAAAAATTTCAATTAGAGGGGACCAATCTAAGACTCTCAGTGAAATCCCAGCAAGGTCTACATAGGATCGAAAGTTCCTTTTATAATTCTTTGTCAAGACTGTAAGCAACATATTTTCCATTGTCTCAAAATAATATTGTTAGACTTGTTGCCATGGCTTAGCA
Source organism: Margaritifera margaritifera (assembly GCA_029931535.1). Lineage (NCBI taxonomy): Eukaryota > Metazoa > Mollusca > Bivalvia > Unionida > Margaritiferidae > Margaritifera > Margaritifera margaritifera. Next base: position 3,938,232 of record JAQPZY010001622.1, read on the forward strand.
AAATAAGTTCTTTGTTAGTTTTTTAGATTTTGGTATTTAACAATGTAACAATAAAGTATTTATTTCCGAGTATATCACTTATTACGTTATCATCGACAAATATACACACGACAACTTTCAGTATATACAACTTGTATCATTGTAATATCAGTTAAATGACATTCAACCGTTACCCTCTGAAAACGGCGAAACATTCCATGGGCACGTAGCTTTGAAGAACTATTCCTTGTATTTATCTTCACATTGATGACTCACTTTTTAGATAAAATAGGTCAAAATCACAAAATCAACCAAATTTTGTGCAGAAGATACCTGCAATAGATGATTCTAATATATTGTTGCCTGTACCGAATCGAATAAATTTCCTTTCAACTTATAACAACGAGGGAGTCCCGAGCTTGCAAAATATCAAAAGGATATCATCATGAACAAAGTTGAGGAAAATATTTGCTACCAATATAACTTCTCCTGAATTTTATACATATAAGATATCGTTTCCTTTCCTCTTCCCTCTTCTCCGCTTGTTATAAGTTTCTCTTCATTTGATAATCTTCATGCCCATACCTTATTTCCATATATATATATATATATATATATATATATATATATATATATATATATATATATATATATATATATATATATATATATATGTATATATATATAAACTCCATGTATATGTCTTTAATATTATTGTGCAATCTATTGGGAAAATGGTGAAGCTAGTGAAGTGGCTCTGTATATTCGTGCAGATATAAGTAGCATATTTTCACTGAAATGGTTCAAAATTGTTTGCATGATTTTGGAATATTAAAGAACTGCAGGGTAGGTAAAATCACTGGTGGATTAAATGAAATTTTGGATTTTAAAAAGTGTTTTTCTGTTCATCTCTTATATGACGGACTAGAAATGGAAGTTCAAATTTTTAGTTATCGGATTTTCCCTGTTTGATTTATTAGATTCAGTGGATTAGAATTACCCTTTCCCAGCAATACTCACCATTTACCTAGGAGCCGCAGTAGCTCAGTTGGAAGAGCCACTGACTCCTAATTCAAGGGTTGCGGGTTCAATACCCTCCCAATCCAGCCCCAGATCGGCTGCCTAAATGTGCCCTTGGTAAAGGCACGTAGCTCCCGTCTCCTCGGCATGGCATATCCTATAATGTGGTCAATGCGCCGGTAATACCCAACCAACTCATCAGTTACTTTCATTAGCAAGTATTGTTTTGGCAATTAGAGAGTAATAACTGTTAGTAACACAAACGAAAACACCAGGTATCAATATGATATCATGCGCCAACTAGAGGACTAATACAGATATGGTTTATTATTATTATTATAATTTGAAAACAAAAAAGAAAACAACAGCAAAAAACTTAGATTCTATTCAAATGGTACATTTAAAAGAAAGCTTTACAATCTGTTATCTTTGGTGAATCTGTTTGTAAGTTATTCAAATTGTTTTGTAAAGTTGTGTTATAAGTAATGGACATATATCATCTTTCTTAAGATTTTAAATAGGGCCCATGCGTCTCATTGGTTTTGAGATTTTAGCAATAAATATAAAACCAAATGTGGAGGGGGGGGGGAGGTTATCGCTGACGCCAGTGATTGTAAATTGGGTCAGTATACTGATATGCTTTGATTCTTCCTGATGGATCCCTAACATCTGGCCTTAAATGTAACATTACGAAATCGAAGGTTGTTTGGATTGTCAACAATAACTATTCTGATAAAAGAATATGTCCTGAGATGGACCTTAAAAGGTCTATTTCTAACTTTAAATGCTCTTGCATCGATTTTTTCTTTACAGTTAACTTAAATAGTGGAAATCTATATCGGGAATAAATTAATGACTGCAACAAGAATATTGGCAACCTGGAGTAAAAAAAATCTTTCAGTAGTTGGTCAGGTCCTTATTGTGAAAAGCTTGTTTTGCCCATATTCATGCATACTTTTCAGAACTTCCAAATCCAGCTGCAAAAGAAGAAATAGAACTTGATCGTATTTTATCTCAATGGGTCGATAAAGCTGAGAGAATTAGATTTGACATTCCAGGTGCTCCTGTGAATGAGGAAGGGCTAAATATAATTCACATTTATTCATTCATTAGGTACCATAAGATAATACGGGTAAAATGATTATTTGAAAATGAAAATGGAACGTGACGAAATTTAGTCAACACAACTATATTTAATAAAGGATCTTTGGAATTTATGGCGAAGGAAATTAAAAATAATTTTTTTTAATAGGTATTAGATGATGACACATATACGTTTTGTAAGAGTGAGAATGAAAGTTGAACATCTCTTCTATGATTGTAATATTGCTTTTCGCAATGTTGACACTGTTTAATAGAACATATTACACCGTTTTGGCTAAATATTTCATACTTGTCCAAGAAAGAAATATTTTTAAGAAATGAATCATTTTATATTTTTTCGACCTGTTTTGCTTATTTTGGCTGAATATTATATCTACACTAGCGGATTTAATATGCGAAATATTTCAATTTATGCTTTTAAACAAATAGTTGAAAGACATAAAAACGTTGGATATACACTGCTTGATTAAATTTGAAAAGAGGACCAATTTCTGTTTTAATGGGCATCAATCATGAATATGTTACTTGTGTAAGAAATATTTTTCCTGTTTATTTGGGATTTTGTAGTGATGGAAGTGGGGTTGGATGTCTAATTCTGCGACAAAGAGGGGACAAAAACATTATAATATCACAAAAGTCTGTATCACTTATGCTTTGTATAACTGAGCATGTGTATCTAAAGAGAGTGCATCTTGTACGTGTGTGTGTCTGTGTTCTTTCTTTTCCCTGTATATCACATTTACTGTTCCTAGATTATCTGATGTTTAATCTATATCGAGGTTAATAAGAAAAGAAAAGAAAATTACCAATACGTCTATTCCATTTGCTATAGTACCGTTACCGACAAAATTACAATGCATCAATGTTGTGAATTCAAATCATCATTGTTTGTCATATATGTGACTTCTCAACTAATATGTACTCTATTTCAAACAAGCTTTTGTCCAGGGTGTTCAAAAATGTCACGGATCTCCGAGAACGTACAACGGTAAGCCATGCGCTTCTACCACAAATTATAATGATGGCATGCAAGGAGCGTGTGGGTGCGGTGAAGGCCCAACCGACAAACAATTTGATTGGAGCAAATCTGGATGGACTGTTGCCGTCAACCAACACTTTTTTGACAGTCATAACCGGCACTGGTGCGGAGAAAAGTGTGGTCTTTGTGTCAACCTTACCACCACCGGTAAGATGTTGCTTGTTACTTTACACTGTATGGTTAAGATAGGAGGATTGTTTCGCATCTCGGGCTTAGTTTTTAACAGCTTTCCTGTACTTTATGTACTGCAGTGCTAGGTTTCAAACTTTTTTTAATGGATTTTGGTCATCTACTAGAGTTTTGATGCAGAACATGTGGCGCAGATGTACAAGAGCTATTTTAAATTCTGCTAGTCAATTACTGTAATTGGTCATATCTAATGATATCTACAGTCTCTGATGGTCCTATTTAGAACTGCATTTGTAGATTTGCTTTACATTTTCATTTTGTAAATAGATTCTTTTAACATAATGTACCGATAATTAGAGTAAAATATAAATGTATTTTTTCACGCATCTTCGCATAATCACGAAACTCTGATCTCAAAGCACCAATAGAGCTTCAAAATTACATATTCAGAACTGTCCTGTGAACTTCATTATCATTGAAAGGCTACCTTCTTCACACGGCCGATACCAAAATAATTTAGGATATATACACGAAGCCTAACTTGTAAACAGATTTTATTTTCTCCAGATTTTAAATGTTGTGAATGACCTTAACTATTACATCATTGTTAAGTCATGGCTAGAATTTACTATCTTAAAGCTTTCTACATAAGGAAAAGGAATAATTGAACAAGACTCAAAATGGAATATACACAATGCTTTTGAACATTAGTAGTTCATTAACATATAACACATTTGTGTGAACATTAAAAATGTTTTTATTACTGGTCCATCAGTTATCAAACTTTGGCACTATAAATCTGCCTTAAACTCTGAAACTACAGAAAGTATAAAGATAAGAACTAGCACCCACACCACCCCTACTCTTAGTAGTTACCATACTATACTCGTGACCAGAAGGGCGCAGATTCAATCCTGTGCAGACCAGGATCTTGTTGCCGACATGGTGTGTCTTTGGGAAAAACAATTTACTCCAGTTGCATTCGCACGATATAGATTTTTATGTGTTGATGTGCCGTTAAACCCTAAACCAAACAAAATCGTCACCCCCTAACAACAACAAAATCTTGAACGCAATTAAAGATTTAAACTAAAGACGATTACAATTTAAGCATGAGTAAATCCAACTTTTGCAAAAGAAATTGAATAGATATATCCACTCTCGATTTTCAATTCAAACAACGCCATAGTGAGACACCGAACCTTATTAAATCGACGCCGCACGCGCATTTAAAGATGTAATTATACCGTTGTGGCTTGTGTATAGATATTATACCAGCCGGTAAAGAGTTTATGACAAGACTACAAATTTCTACCCCAACTTATGTCTAATCATTTACATTTTTTTTCGATTCTGATGATAATGCGTTATGGCAAATGGACGGGTCTGGTTAAATACAGTTTGTGCTAGTGATATTCATTTTAGAAAATAAAGAAAAGATTTGATACAGAAAGCTTCACCACAAAATTATGATTTTTTTCCAGCAGTCACGTTTTATGCTAAAAAAGTATTAAAATAAAGAAAATAAAAACAAACTATAAGCATAATAAACATAAAAAGTAAAACTGATATCTAGAATTCGCGATTTTCGAGAGACATTTAGACAACAGTTTCTGATACAGAATTAAAAGTCTCTTTCTCTCTCTCTCTCTCTCTCGGTAGATTTCACAAGTTAGAAATCTTAGTAGTTCACTCACTGATTGACTCATTATTTACAGGCGGGTTTCATACTCAGGAAGGCCAATCCCGTGTGTTCATGATCGTTGACCTTTGCCCCGATAAAGCACCCAAACCTTGACTGGTGTGCCCAGTCGTCTTCTCATCCGGTAAACAAATTCGGATACGGAGTTCATTTTGATCTAGAAAATGGAGTCCATCAGATAACCCAAACCTTACACTGGGACAACCCAGAAGTGACGTATTAGGTCGTAGACTGTGCACATACGCATAACGCTGATCATAAGACGCCAAGCCCCAGCAATTACCATCAATGCGAGTGCTCTCATAGTGCTCATGGCGGGAAAAAGTAGTCAAAGGCATCTGCCTCTTATGTGAAATAATATGAAAATTATATTAATCGAAATGAAATAAAGTGAGATAAAACTGATAATGTAATCCTTGTATTTGTATCTTCATTCATTCATTGCTTTTACATCCTTTGCTTGTATCATCACTTAAAGGGTATTCCCAATGGAAATTAATGTAGTTCAGAAGTCGGGAAATAATTTGACCAGGATAGAGACTATGTAAAAAAAAGGTACTTTTCCCGGTTAGTTTTGTAGATTGCACCACAATTAGTCCATATTTTCCGTCTAATTTTAAAGATTCTACTGGAAGTAGTTGTCTTGAATTCTATACATGCACATGCTATACAGATGCTGCCATTATAGGCAAGTTCTGCACAAGACGGGTTATGGACAGAAAGATCACGTTGACCATCTGGGTGTGATGAGTGGGCGACTAAAACAATGGCAAGTTATATTTTAGAGGGTTATCAATCTCACAAAACTTTCAGAGATAAATAATATGGACACACGTATAAAGAATAACATCTTGAACACAAATCGCACATGCAGCTGTTGTCTGATACTTTCAGCAACAAATTTCGCGGCGTTCTCGTTTATAAATAGAAAAGAGGAAGAACATTTTTTTTTCTTTTTCCCAACCCACCCTGCGGGCTCGAGAATGTAGAATAGGTCTGATGCCTCCTCCTACATATCGTAGAAGGCGACAAATGGAGGTGCTTTGCCATGGTATACATCACGTGATGATGAATCACCTGATGTCTTGAACTGTGTAAAAAAATTGCAGTTTGTAAAAAAAAAAAACGTTTTTGAGATTCTTTTTGTAAGAAGATTTCCCGTTTTTATCTTTCTTTCATATGCCTTGTTTTGGGAGGGGGGGGTGTGCAACATTTTTACCTTTTACATATTGCCCAATGATGCATACTTATTTTTGCACTTTGAAAAGTGACATGGTGCAGTTTCCTCAGCTATTGGTGGATGGGTGTTATATATATATATATATATATATATATATATATATATATATATATATATATATATATATATATATATTATAAACAGAATAATTTTCAGAAAACTACTGAGAACTATCTCGCTGTAGAGTAGTGACATAAACGGATAGGTCAGGTATCTAGTGTCTAACATCTACAATAATTGAAAAGTTATGACCTATTTGCTACTTAGAATAAAACAATGCAACCTGCTCTCCCTAAACAGGAATCATACCACCGTGTGTTTGCAATAATATTTACATAAGAACAATGCAGATTTATCTCAGTCGACATTTACAAGCGCAGACAAGTTCATGTAGACAAGGTTAGGAGACGCAGGTTGGATGAGTTGGACAAACTAATAATTAAGGTTGTTGCAAAGAATCTGAACGATAAAAGTTCATACTAACACTCTTATTTATTTTCTTTAAAATATGTGATAAACATATGTTATTAAATGTGTATTATGTGCCGTTATTGAACCCTTGATTTTAGGTGGACTGATCTATTTGTTAAGGTTCCAGATGTGCCAAAATAACGATGTATGTTGGTAGTGCAGGGGTTATCAGTTCTTCTGCTTGAATATTTGTCATTAAAATTTTATAATTGAGCTAATTTTATCTATTTTTAAATTGTACCTTGTCGATCAGCTTGACACGTGATCGATCACCTAACAATATTAATTGATTTTTTATGGTGATAAGTGTGGGGGAGGTAATTAGGCTGAAACTCCGTGAACCACGGGATCAGCCAATAGGCGTTTGGTCTTAGACACCTTGTTTGATACGGGTAGACAGATCAGTGGCGTAGCAACCACCCAAGCAACTCCCGCAACTGCCGGCGGTGGGAGTGGGGGTAGAGCCAGGCCCAGTGGGAGCCCAAAATTCCCATGAAACAACTTTTTTATAGAGAGGGGGCCCATAAGTAAGTTGGGGGGGGGGGGGTGCGTTGGTCCGAATTTCTTGCTACGCCACTGAGACAGATATATCTATAGCACATACATGTCTCTGGAGTAGATAACAACGCTTCACTTGCTGGATCAATGTCAGCTCATACATAACACATCATTTTTGGCCTTATCGGTCCATGTCAAAACTTATCTAAATAATATGCGCATGATCAAGACGTATTTAACTGATTAATCATGTTTCATAGTAAAAGAAAGAAAACATTTATATTTTCATTTAATATTTTAATGATGAATTGAAGTCATACAACAATTGTTAACTGCTGGTCGTTATCAATTAGCGCATACGTCAGCACACAGGTACTTTAAATTGGGCTTAAGATAAAACTGAGACAAAAATAACTTTTGCATATGATGTATTAGATAATATCTGGACACGCAACCCGTAAACTTTAAAGTGCTTTTTTTTGCTTTTAAAGTCTTCTTTAAAAAGTTGGGATATCAAATATGTTAGACTCCTCTCGGTCTTTAAGTAACAGAAGGTTATAGATAAGTAATTTTAGTCGACTAAATCGAGGTTGGTTTTATGATAAATTTGTAGTCTACGATAACCAGACCGGTTTCAGCTGGTTTGACAAGTATGAGTTTTAAGTGGATTTGAAATATTTAATTTGGTTTCACGTGCTTACTGAAGCCCATCTGTATTTAGTTTTCTTTTTTCTTTTCTTGTTTCTTTCTTTGTTTCTGGAACACTACGTTTTTAAATCTCTTTAATAAATAATGGGCTTATTTTGCTAGCTGAATTTGTAAAATATCAACCATGCACAGTTTGTTAAGTTGAAAAGTTTAATGGAAGACTAATTGATTTACTTTTCAGTGTAGACTTCATCTTTGAAGTATAAAAACTTGCATAAAAATGTCGAGCACAAAATATTCTCGTAGCACCTCATACCAATTTCTCAAATGTTTGTCATATAAAAATAAACAAATGTGTCCTTTTCTTAATTTTTTACAGAATTTTCTCATTACCATAGACACAATCAAAACTATGGTTATCATGTTTTTCTTTTCAACGCAATTTCAGAAAAAGGGTTTCTCCCGAATGAAGGGAATTTTGTGTTCAGTTTTACCTGCATACTAATATGAAGTGACACGATTTTCACAGGTCTTGCACTCTCTTTTATAGAGTAAGCTTTTCCTCATAATCTGCTCTCTGCGCAAATTGATCCATAAAAATGAGTTTAACAAACACAAGTATATAGTTGCCGTATATCATTTTCGCCTGCTTTGTTCCATTTTGCTACATTCTCTCGTTGTTTCCTTTTTCCGACCGAATTGGTAAATTGGTGATTGTAATCAATTTTTGCTGTTTCTGGACCTATTTGGCTTCTGTTTCATCTCCTTTAAAAAATATGAATCTTCCATTCCCAATCAACATAAAATACCATCAAGGAATCCCCCCACCCCACCCCAAAAAAGAAACAAAAAACAAAAACAAACAACAACAAACAAGCATGAGAGATAGGGGTTACTATGGACAACACAAGGTCGAACCATCGAACCATAGAGGTTCTCATTGACATAGTCAGCTGTGAAGAGATCGTTTAATCTATAACATTGTGGTAATTCTTTGAAACCATTCATTAAAAATAGCTCCAACTGGTGCAGAGATGAGAAATATTGCACAATTGTTCATTAACATCCAAATTTGCAAACATAGCATGTACCAACAAAGAGGTGCACAAAGATTAAGATTTTTTAAAATTACTTTTTTCTTTCTTTACTTATATTTTTATTCCCATTGGCCGCTAAAAATGCACTGACTATTCTCACTGACTCACATTTCACCTTTATTTTATGGTCCATGAACAATCAGAAAAATGTAAATCCATATTTCCAATTGTTATGAATGGAATGGTCACGTGATGCTGGTCCGGACCTTTTTTTTTACATTGATAAAGTCTGGTGGCTGCTTTCGGTTCCCAATTGGTTTCAAAATGTACTTTCGGTCAAGCTTGGTCTGTAGCAACTCTTTATTCACCCCCACCCCCTCTTTCCCGGTGATTTCAGGTCAAAATTTGCAACCCCATATAAAATTCCCCATCAGAAGTTCAAAAACTGTAATCGCACAGTCCTTCCTGCCCTCCATCACTGAACCCTGTAACCAAAGCATATGGCAGTCTTGGAACTGTCACCATAAATTACAGCAGTTTTGCTTCAACACTGAATTGTAGAACAATTAGCTGTTGTTATTCAGGGTCATGGTCACATGACATAAAAGCAGCGGATCTCACTAAGAATTTACATCAATGTTTTGGTTTTTATTATTTTTGAAAGATTGACATGAGTAGAGAGCAAGATCAACGCATGCTAAATGTGTAAAGTATGTTTGCTCCAACAAAAAAACAACCAAACAAAAAAAAAAACAACAACAACAAACAAACATATAAAATCATTGTGAACCTCAACAACTGTTGCGTGTTGTGATTATGTACAGGTTAGGTCACCTTTGCTTGCCAGAGATTGTTGATCATCTAGTTTCACTTGCACAATGAACGAAGTGGGTCGACGACCCTTCACTACAAAAGGTCGGGTTATGTATTTCAGTGAAAAGACTCATGCAATAAAACTGAAATCAAATGTTTTGCTGATGGAATCCGCTGACTAGACCACAGAAGTAAAGAAAATTCGAATTATAAGTATTGAATGATCATTTGTTGGGTATTTATGTTAGAGTAAATTTTACCTAAAATTAAGATAAAGTCTTTCAGACTTTATTTCCTTTGTGAGTGATTAGGTAAAATGCACACTTCAATAAATACCCAACCGTGATCATTTGATTCTATAAGTAAAAGTCTGGGGTCACAAAGCGTGTGACTGGGCATATGGGATGATTTGACAGCATAATTTAATGCACGAATACAAATATCTCTATTATAAATAGACCTTTCTGTCTTATCAAACTACCACCAGACACCACTTCAAAGCCGTTCCGACTGGAGAGTATATAGTTCACAATGCTTCTGTTCGCAATTTTCGTTATCCTGTTGACTTCTGGTAAGAAAATGATAATAACACACTAAGTAAAGTAATTTTTAGAGCACATCCAAGTTGAAAGGATACATATACATTATTAACACTAATAATTTATTAATTAATTAAATATTAATATTATAAATTTTATTATTATTATTATTATTATTATTATTATTATCAAAGATTTTTTAATGTTACTATTGCATCGCCGTCTTCGCATCATTTTGTTGCTATTGACAGCATTTAAGAATTGAACTTCCTATCATTCATGAAGTCATGAAGCTTGAAAATTTATTACACATTGCACGAACAGCAGTAGCGAAGCGAAGGACGTTCATGTATTACGTGTAATCGATTTTCACACTTCATGAATTCCTGTATCCTGTAAAATGAGAAGTTCAAGTTTTATCTTTACAAATATTTTTAGAAAAAATAACAGATTTCAAGAACAAAAAAGTACCAGTACTATATTTTGACCATTGTGTATATATATTGTCAAAGTACACAAAAAGGCTGCAAGAATACATAAGTACTTCCCCTCTGGTGTCCTGAATTAGTTGACAACTGTGTCGTGCTCGTGGAATGTTACGATATTGGCTTTGCCCATTTAGGCCGGGTACCTGCGAAGTGTTATGAACTAATAACTAATAGTTTTTTGAATCACATGATACGATTTTAACCAATCTAAATGCTTGTTAGAAAGACTTAGTCAATGTGTAATTATATAAATATGAAGCATCAAACTGATTTACTATGATAGTTTATATTATTATTATTATTATTATTATTATTATTATTATTATTATTATTATTATTCCTTGAAAAATAATACATTTTGTGCAATTTTTTAAATTTTTGCATTGTAGAAAATCCTGTTTTAAGCTTGATATTCTAAAAGTGGTATAGTATCTCAAGTGGATTTTAAGGTTTAATTTTCTCTTTAAAATTTTTCTTTTAAAAATTCTAATTTAGTATGGTGCAAATTATTTCAGATTCCATTATCCCTTCTTGCAGCATTCCAAAAGCATTGTGTGAGAATCTGTTACAATTTATCTAACATTATGTCCATAAAAAACCTGCAAAATATCTAATTATTTATTTTTCAGGGTAAAACAAAATGCAGAATCTTGTATTCCCATACTTCAAACCCTCAATTAAATTATTTCTTAATGTCTAAGGAAATTATTAATTTGACGCCTCTCTTAAGATTTCGGATTTGCACAGTAACCCTAGCGAGGGAATCCACGGGAGACAATTCGATAGGCTCCTTTATTATAAAGGATAAAGGGGCGTAGCGGATTGTCTCCCGTTGGTTGCTTCGTTGCGGTACCCCAAAATCTGTAAACTAAGGGAACAAAGCATAGAGTTCTCCCTAAGATGGGTCAATCGGAACACGCTAGGACCTTTCCGTCAATCATTCTAATAATACCTGGAAAATATTATAGTAGCCGCCAATGCATATATCTGTACCGTGTTTACCAAATAACCTCATGTGGACGTCATTCGCTAGTACCCGGTCTAAATTGGCAAACCAATATCATACGCTGGTAACTTGCAAAATCTCACTCAACACCATCGCCGCTAAGAAACTCCTCTGGTGATTTACTATACAATTTTGTATATTATCCCTACGCCGACCAGCTTGGCGGACACGAATGTATGTTAAGCGTCTAACAAAATAGTTCCAAACATTTGACCCCTTTACTTTGTTTGTTGTGATGACTTAGCATGTAAAGTAGTCAGGTGTCTAATATATGTTTTGATTATAATATGAACAAAGTAAAATTCTTTGTAAAAAATGTGCTAACGTGTTTTTGCAAAACGTAAAATTGACCATATCTCGTTGGAGCACTTTCGGTGTCAAATCTTCATCTTCGGAGGTGCATAGTGTTTGCACGTTGGCAAGCTATTCAATATCGGAGGTAAGTAATTCTTGCATGTAGTCTGCAATCCCATAATGCCTAAATGGAAATGATCAGTTTTGAAAAACACCGGAACTTATGAAGTTTGGCAAAATCTATGTCTCTAGATTGGTTAGTCGGTGAAATCATTCGCAAAACAGTGACGTCATTCACATAACGGCTAGTTTTGAAACTACCTTCTGAACTGCAGTGATTGTGTGGTAGCTTCACGTCAGCGTTGTATATCATGCAAAAAAGTTCAGAGGTTCCGTATCTTCACTGGAGAATGATTGTTTTATGCAGTTTTATTGACATCGCAATTGTGACGCGAATTGTCAGCGAAGTGCACGTCAGACAAATTAATAACGTCTATTCACGAGACTCGAGAGAGATGATTTATTCTTGGATAAAAGATTCCTAAGTTGATTTTTTCAAGCATGAACTCGTACTGAACTTGTGCATATAATTCAATACGGTATCATAAAGCTTTTGGCATAGTATAATTTGCATAACACACTTTAGAGTGTGATTGAGTTCTCCGCCATTTTTCAGAGATATCCCCTTTGTACCGTATCACTCCTTCGAAGTATTTTTGAGATGGATTTAGGTTGAAAAGCCACGAGGTGTTCAGATTGAAGATGGGCATGCTCCTCTTAGTCTTGGTCTTAACTGGTATTTTTAAAATGAAGAAACATAGAAAACAGGCAACCATGTTAGGAAAGTCCGTTTCCGCTCTTGCGCATCGTCAACTGGCAAATTTTCAGTTAATGACTAAATTATTATATGCTACACGGTAAGTATTCGTGTAAGGCATACGTGGAAAATTTCATATACAGTGAAACCTGCCTTAGCGGACATTTCCATATAAAGGGCACCTGCTCATAAAATAAACATTTAAGGATCCCTTCTCATATGTTTATAATGATATTTTTTCTTGTATATAAAGGACATCTGTTATCGAAGACAAACGTCCTTTATATACAAGTTTCACTGTATTACCGGCTAATTCATGGCAAACATAATAAGGAGGATTTTTCAACGATTATATTTTTCGTGTATATCTTGTTTTCCTTTTGTTTTCTGTAACAACCATGAATTTTTCTTTTTAACAAAATGTGGCCTGGTACGATAAGTTTCATTTGTAATCAAGTTAAGAAATAAGTCTGGACTCTTACATATATCGATCAGTTAATTTAGCAAAAAAACGCAACCCCAAAATAGATACTTTCTATTCATTATACACAAGAAATATAAACAAAACTAAAACCACTAAAAGGAAAAAGGTAAACGTGGGAAGGAAAGAATGGTTAATTGGTCCAGACCAAAATGATTGGCCTGTTATCTTCTGCTCCACTCGAGATCCCTATGATTGATTACATTCCACGAAAGATGGTCGTCCTAAGTAGTATTGTAAAATAGGGGTATGAAAACATTTTTTTTTTTCTCAGCCCAGACCTTGTGGCGCTCGGTCTGGCCTGCTCAAACAAAAAAAAGTGTTTCTCTACCGCCTATTTTACCATACTACACTAAGTTTTGTAATGCAAGAAAACACTTTTGTCGCCGTGCTCACTACCTTTATATAATGTTTTACACAAAAAGACGCTTGAGAATTTTAGATGATATGTTACCCTGCTATTATATAATGATTTTAAAAACAAATAATGAATTATTGAGATAAATTTACATATATATATAATGGCTTGGAGAGATCATTCCGTCCATAATCTGTTTGAAGCTAACGAAAATGCGACGTTAGACATATTTTACACCACAAGATTCTTTCTAAAAATCAGAATAATAATGGCTATATTCTTATTGCAGTTTCTAGCGAAGGTAAATATCAAAAAGTATTGAGCGCCCACAGATTTATATTCGAATGTTTTCATGGTGTCATATGAAAAGATCTTGTGATCGATCTTGTCAATGGTGATAATGCAGACAACAGAATAGCTAATCTAGAGGCTGACATGTGCCAAGTAAATAACTTGAAGGGAGAAGCTGGTAAGCATAAAAAGACAGCTTGAGCAGTAAGAGCAACAAATATTGAAACAGAAAAAGAGGAAATATTTTCTTCTTTGTTTCAGGCTCAGAATATTCTTGGTACTAACCGCCACTCAAATTTTATTTTGATGTAGCGGTGCAAGAAAGAAATCTTATTCTCCAATACGTGACTGGTATTCTTTTAGCTCCATCTAAGCAGCGTCATGTCTTCATGTAAATTGTTCTGTTTTGTTTTGTCTTTTTTTCTCTTGAACGGACAATTAAAGATCATATTTTATATGTAATGTGGAGGCGACGCCCAGTCTACGAAAATTACGAGGCTCATCAGAATTGTGAGATAAGACATGTTAAACACCAGTGTCCTCTCGACAATCAGTCAGAAAAAACATGGTTATATCAAAGTTAGGGCTTCAGGATCCAGGGCAGAACCAACAATGATGTATGTGCACATATTTGTTTACGAAAGCCACAGCGGACTAACAGAAGACGTCTTAGTCATAGATCATAAAAATATAAACAGATCAGAGAACAGATTTGAAAACCTCGAGGCTGTTACTCAAAGCGAGAACAACATAATAGGTGGTACTGGCAAACACAAAACGGTAGGACGACAACCAGTAGAAGCAACGAACTTAGGAACAGGTGAGCAAGAAATATTTGCATCAATAAGCAAAGCGGGAAAAGCACTTGGCACACATCATGATGCTATATATTACTGCTGCAACTGCACAAACAAAACTTCTTACTCCCGTGTCAAAAATGTGCGATATACTTTTAACTTTGCATTAGGTCATAAATAATTTTGTTAAATAGTTGCACATAGTAGTAGTAGAAGTTATGTTTTGTTTTTTTTTACTCATATCAGACCAAGTTCATCAAAAATATCTGGCATTGGATGCCAGACAGGTATTGAGATATCTTCTACCTGCTTGTTTATAAAGTGATCGCGTGCACGCGTACTGATGCCATCATCAGAAATATATCTTTTATCATCGTGTCCAGATAGTCTAATTTTATTTAGTACTACTGTGTGCATAATATGGTTTTCTGATCTGATCGTAATCATGGTTGCGTATTCTTTCTCACCAGATAGTGCCGCAAAATAGTCATCGCGTGTTATGACGTTTTTAACAACGAATTTTCTTTCATGCCTTTGTTTCACGCCTTTTTCTGGTTTTTTATATTTGTCAAGCATCTCAAGCAGATACATTTTGACCTTTTTAATTTCTGTGGTGTGCTCTTCCTCGAACTTGCCAACATCTTTTATATTTGTCTTATCATAAAAAAAGTTCTTGAGCCTGCCATCATCCTGAGGGTAATCAGAAAAATCAAAATGCTCTTTTTCAGAAACATGTCCTGATGAACATCATTTCTTTTGATTTCATAACATATTCCTTTTTTATTACGCCATAATAAAAACTATATGTATGATATTTTGCCAGCTCAAGTACGGCAAAGCCGACATAGATAGGTTTGTTAAGTGTTACATGCGTTTTCTTTCTGTGGATCGCCACTAAGTTATCATCAAATATCTTCATACTTACAAAAGCTGGGTCAGCCATTAACTTGTCGCGGCGCTTGACATCATTGATAATTTCAACATTGACTCGACGTCACAGATTTTCCATTGTTTTGCCAAGGCTGAATTGTTCATGAGCTTGAAGTAATCTTTTTCCAACTTATTTTCTGCTGCGATTCTTTTTTCAGTATTGAAGTCGATGTAGGGTTTAAGCCAGGCTTCCTGATTGAATCTTAGAATTCTGTGTACTTGAATAAGATTTAGTCCTGGGTCGATGTATTGTTTCAGATTTCTATAATGAATCACGTAAGGAATTGTATCCTGCCGATTTGAAATTAGCTTTGGTACTTTAAAATTGCCAACACCCATTTTTTTTTTTTTTAGCTTTGCAGAATAATCACTTAGCACAGCGTCGTCACCGATCATACTTCCAGGAGCTAGAAGATAATCATTGTCATCATCATGTAATTTAGCAGGGTACTCACGATTGACTCACTAATATAGCCGGTGTCATCATCGCTGCGTAATAATTCTTCTGTAAAGTTTTCTGGTGTCATCGATCCCCTTGAAATCACCAATTGGCAGTTTCTGTGACATGGCCCATTCCTAAAGATTGTTGCTAATAAGATAAATAATATATTCTGACTCTTTTTCCTGGCAGATATTTGTTATTTACCGCCTTTGATGCCTTTTTTCAATAAAATTATGCATATCAACATATGTGAGAAGCTCGAGCTGAATTCCAATCATTTTTAGAGCTGCATCCCTAGAAACAACAGGACAAGAATAATACGAGCCAGCATCCAGTTTGTAAAAGGACAAGCAGAGATCTCTAAAGTTTTCAAATACATCAGCAAGCAACAGTACACCAGTCATGAGATATAGATCATGATAATCGCCCAAATTGTTCATGTTGATTTTTTCCCAAAGATTTTGATCATGATCGTAATCAGCATCAGAAACATTATTTCCCGCTTAGATTGCTATAAAAGCTTTCTTGCTGTGGCAAGTATGTTTCATGAAATTGTTCCAAGGATGATATGTACTCATAAGGATAAATTCCTTTGCGCTTGATAGATCAAGTTTGTCGTCATCAAATTCTTCTGCAGTATACTTGAATACTTTTGTATTTTTAACAAGCTCATCTAGCGACTCATCCGTAAACTGAAGGCTGTCAATGAAACGTAGGTCACCAAGAGAAAATGACATATTTTTCTAAGTTATTTGGAATGCAAGTAATCCTCTTCTCCTATTTACCAAAGTGCTTTACAATGAGATGGGAATCATAACCTCTACGATAATGAAATACTACTGGAATAAATTCAGGCCATGTTAATTTCATATTGCATTTATTTTGATAGCTGCCAGTAAAATGATAGTGGTCACGAACTTTGTCTCACGAAATTACTGATTACAAATCTAACACAGCTTGGCCTGTGAAACGTTTTCTTGGTCCTTATCACTAAAAATCATCCTTGCTGAGCTAATTTTCTGAATGTAATTAACTTCATCAAACAAACTTTGTATGAACCGCTCGCCACAGTGTTCAGTGCGAATAGTTTTATGGGTTTGCTTAGCGCATTGTTGACACAAATAACTTTCTAAGCATAACCGCAAGGAACATGCTCCTGATATTGTCTTGTAACAGATTCTTCAGAATTGCTGTGTGCGCCCTCGACATGAATCAGTAGTGATTCGAAATCAGCATAAATTATGAAGGGTACCCGAGCCATATTACAAAAATTATAAAATGATGCCGTATTATATTTTTTATCAGCATGATAGTATTTGCGACATCAACACAATCTCGTCCGTGAGTCGTAAGCAACTCTCTGGAGAATAGCCATGAAGACATCTTCTTCGGTAAAATAATTGCTAAATCGATTTGGATTTGCAGTTGATCGATAAAGTAGAAACCACGACACACATAAAACATGTGTTATCCTTATTTTTGACACTGACACAGCTTTGACTATTTTTAATTTTGGCTGGTAATTCTAAAAATGAGCTGCCACGTAATAGATTGTACTTAGCAGTATTAATAAAAGGTATTTTGAAATACCTTGCAGGATCCAGCCAGAACCTTTTGTCTCAAAATTATCAATGCTATTCTGAAGAGCTTCATAAAAGATTTTGACGTCAAACTTATGATGAAATGCACGAGCTGGTTTGATAAGAAATGTGCTTCAGTTTCAGTGTCATCCGCCTGCTGCAAAAACACTACACTTATGCCCACAGAACATAATATGCCGCGATGTAAAGGCAGCTCCTTTGACAAAATTTGTTTTATGCTTGGCTTTTGCTAACCTTGTAAAAATATCTACCGTATCAACTTGTCATTTCCAATGCAAATGTACAGAGCTGCCAGAAAACTTTTTCTTCATGGATCCATCGCAGGCTGATGTTCAATTCAGAAAAGTAACAGCAGACCAAAAAATTGACAGTCGCTTTTTGATAGAAGTTTTGGAAAGAAACCCAGCTCTTTTTAAACTAGTGCACAGCATGCTTGCAGCAAAGCTACCTGAAGCAGAGGAGCCACAACCTGAGCTTGAGCCTAAACAATCACAGCTGAATCTTATTCCTGTACCTGATCCCATTCTAGTTGATGCAAAACAACCTGAAGCAGAAAAGCCGCAGCCACAGCTTTGATGATGAAAAAAGAGGTTAGCCGAAGCGCTCTACAAGGTTGTTAAGTATTCACAAA
Source organism: Margaritifera margaritifera (assembly GCA_029931535.1). NCBI lineage: Eukaryota > Metazoa > Mollusca > Bivalvia > Unionida > Margaritiferidae > Margaritifera > Margaritifera margaritifera. Next base: position 3,956,587 of record JAQPZY010001622.1, read on the forward strand.
GATGAATCAGACGACTTTTTCCTTTAAAGGAGCATTAATATTAGAAACATGACTAGAACAGGACTTAGTATCAACGCTCTTTACGTTTCTAAAATACCTAGCGGATACTTTAATTATGAGCCTGAGCTAAAAAAAAAAAAGAGCAGATAAAAAACATGGACCTTATCCAGAAGTGTATATTGATAGTTATCTCAGACAAGTTCAACAGTCCAATGTGATTCTTTACCAAAAAATAGTAAAAAAGATTGATGAGGAATTTCCACATGATGAACCTTTTGTTCCCAAATAACAGATACAACCAGAGGGCGAAGAAATAATTGGCTAGCATTATCATATAAGATTAAAGCTTACCGCAAGGATAAATTTTTGTGATACTATCTATGGCGTCAGAAACGCAATCAGGTTGGTCGTGGACATTTGTGATAATATACTCGTATTCTCTTTGCAGACCTTTCCTTAGGAAAGCTGATAATTCTGCTTCCGTAGATTCGCCAAGGTCAACATATTTTCTGCCAGTGATGTCAACATTTTTTGTATCAGTGATGTTAGCATCAGTGTAAAAAAAATCGTATGTTACCTATCGCAATTGGATCCTTATTATATCTGCCGTGGTCTCTGTTGTAATGTTTTTTGTTGTAGTCCGTGTAAAATCCAAATTGATCTAGCGAGCACTTACGAAAAATTGTGTCAACTAGAAGACATTATGAAGCTACAACTGACACTTCTAGACCTGATAATACTCGCGACAAATAGTAATCAGGCAACTTGCTGAAATCTCTAACAAACGGACACTTAAATTCTAAAAGCAAAATTTTATTGCCATCTACAATATAACCATCTGGACCGTATCTGAATCCGTCTATCGTTCTGATGCAGATATCGTTGCCAACAACTTTCTCGCCCATTGTGATCTAAATGTACCTTTTAATAACTGGCTCAAATAATGTTCATCAAAGACATGGCAAAGTTATATATGCTTGCTGCGTGCCAAGTTTTATTCTGGCTATGTCCTCTGGCGTCGCAAACGGAGAGATGCCACGAACCGTGGCCAACTCGGAACCACCAACTGTGGCCGACATGACTGAATAATATTCTGCCGACTTCGGTTTATCTGATGTGATTTCACAAATTGTTTCAAGATAGCATTCAGATCCATTGTTTATACTATGAGATTTCTTCAATTCATAAACGTTTTGTATACACAGATATAGTAGCCATTTTCGAAAACATTAGAATGATTTTTCAGGTTATGTAAAACAAAAAAAATATTATTTTTCCAAAAGGGAAGTAACTCATGTATGCCAAATATTTCAACAATCAAGGTTTGATAACTCGCGTGCGCCATATTTTCACCAAGCTGGTCAAATAAAAAGCTATTTTAACTGTAGGTAGTACGATAAAATAGGGATATTGGAAAAAAGACGATTTCAGTGATCCCAGGGTAGCAATATCGAGGACAAGTACCTGGGAAATCATGAATGTATTTTCATACCCCTATTTTATCATACTACTGCCCTATCCACAGTGAATGGTCGACCTAAACCAAAGCGGCAAGTTTAATTTACCTTTGCCTATAAAATTAGCTTTATCTCAGTATTGACTAGAATTTCAAGGCTCAATTATGGGCAGGTATTGCATGAGCAGTCAATATGTTTGAATGTGAAATGTGTTACGACTCTATGGTCTAAGAAAAATGTAACAGAAAGAAAGTGAAACCAACAAATCAAGTAAAAAAATCAACAAGCAATTTATTACTAGATAATTAAAATGAAAAAAATCAAAAAGTCACTTACAGTAATGTGTTTTGAAATCCTAATAATCCAATAAAAATGATTGTTCTAATCACAAGTCCTAAATATAGAATGTTCCGAATTCACGGCTGTGTCCTTGAATGTTATGATGTGCTAATGGTCTCCAAAGTCCTGATGTACTAGTAATCTTGATGTGCTGATGTCAAAATGAAGTATTCCAAAATATCTGAATAAGTTCACTTAAATTCCAAAATCATCAATTAAAAATCCAAAATCCAAAAGTTTATGAGCAGTGTTATAAGCCAATGAATATTTAAAATAATTCCTCTCTTAGAATTTGGAATGAATTTTCACAACTGTAATAGCTCTTTACAAGACTGATGGTAATGTCAAAACTGAATAAATGTCCACCAAACATGGCATATATAAAGATTGGTCACATGACAGAATGTTCTAGAACATGTGTCATCTTAATGGAATTTTACTTGTAAACAAAATTCAACCTTGACCTTCAAATTGAGAAAACATTATATTGATCAGAACAACCTAATTCAAGGACACTAGTTAAACATGTTTTTCCTGATAAACATAAAGATTTAAGCAAATATTAAAATGAAGAAACATTTATAATTTCCTAAAATATTTATAATATTATATAAACATCATACATAATAAATGGAATAGACACATCCTACATAAAAACAGACTTACTGAAGTTGAAAGTTTTATCTGCCGGAAAAAGCGCGAGAAATACAGTTCTGTCAATTTTACATATATTTTAGGAACTGAATAGCTGTACTTCACCCACACAGACCCTTCACATTTTTAAAGAACAATTTCATACCATTGAAGTAAGGAGGAAATTAAGGGAGAAAGAATAGTGACACTCTCCGATCTGCGTAATCTCAAAGAACAGTCTGCCTAAATAAACAATTTGTGCACTATAGAGTCTGATTAAGTTATCACTGAATCCTTTTATAGTTTCTTTTTCATTTTTCTGATTTGTAGAACTTGATACTTGAAATGTATCGATGTTATTACTCACCACGAAAAAAGAGAGTTTTCAAAAGAATTTTCATCATTTGGAAGAACATCATTCAAGATTTCCTCTGAAGTTCAGAGTGAGAAATTTATGTACATAAACTAGTAAATCAAAAATATATAATCAGAGACTACATATTCAAACCAGCTGATAATATTACCGACAATGAAATGAAAGTATAATTGCAAATATAAGATGCCGAACATTGTCGTCCTGTAGTAGATAATCCTAGTAAATATATACAAGCTATAGGAATTGTAGCTTAGTGTCAGAGTCAAATAATATAATGCAAGCCCCGCGCCTCTCTCTCTCTCTCTCTCTCTCTCTCTCTCTCTCTCTCTCTCTCTCTCTCTCTCTCTCTCTCTCTCTCAGAAGACTGTTTAGATTCCAAGGTTTGTTCCAGAAACCAAATGCCTGCTCTGGGGCAAGCAGGAGAGATGGTATGTAAATTCCAAGATATTTTTTGTCTAAAAAAGTAAGAGTAAAAAAGCGAGATCTTGACCAATATCATAGACATAACACTAAGTCCAATTTCTATTATTCGGAGAGTTGAGGAATAATTCACGTTTTTAAAGCATGCATGCGTGTTATTATGCGTGCATCTGATGGATGGATGGATGGATGAATGGATAGATGTGTTGATGGATGGATGGATGAATGGATAGATGTGTTGATGGATGGATGGATGAATGGATAGATGTGTTGATGAATGGAGGAAACAATGAACGTAAAATATACGGCTATAGCTCACAATCAGCCCCAGTGTATCTTTCGACTTTGATTTGGTTGTAATATACACTGAAGTTATTCAATGTATTTTGAGTGTATTCAAATTGTGCTTAGATGAACAAACCAAATTGTGCTTATAAATTGAGTTAAAAGATTTTCAATCATATAAGCATGATTTGGTTTTGTTCAGGATCAAAATGGTAATTATGTTTCCCTTGGAGTATGAGGAACCCTTTCTTCCCGCAGAGGGAAGGAGAGAACACGGGTAATTGTCTGAATAATCTCATGGTTATTCCCGTCTGACCATTTGCGGCTACAATACTAAAGTTTTATCACATAGTCGGTACACTTTATAAACAGTGTTTGCGGTTTATTATTTTTTACATGTCAACACGTTAATATATCACTTTCTGGCTGATTGGTCCAAAAAAGCTAATGAAAACTTTGCGCAGTATTCTCATTATTGATTGACTGCGACAGTGGAAATTTTCCTAGACCTGCCTTCTGTAACCACTTTATTTTACTATTACTATTATCAATATGGCGACCGTCTCTCCACAAGGTGGCCGAATGAACATTGGGAAAAACGGGCGACTTGCGAAAGAAGCAGAGTAGCGGTCACTTAGGTTGGAATATAGCCCATTTATCCTACATGATATTCTCCGAATGCCAAACTAAAACTAGAACATGAGTAAATGTTCTTATAGTTAAACGAAAATGTGGGACAACCGAGAAAATCCATCACGCTGTACAATAAGAATATACTGAGTCTATGCAGATAAACGCCCGGCAGCCTGTTGTAATGCAGACAGTTTCCTTTACATTGATGTTACCACACAGTATTAATCTTGCACCCTACCTCCAGGACAAGCATGGTTTAAGTGTTAACCTCCATAAGTAAATAAACTCACCCCTCTTCTAAAGAGAGTGCCGAAAAATGCTGGTCTATCAAATTACAGAAAGTTATCCAATCACGGCATTCTTTCCAATTAAATAATGCAAATACCCGGTCAAGAAACATTAAATCTGGGAAACGCAATTGCCACATGAATGCATATATCCTCCATACTCAGTAACACCTGCAGATTTAGTACAATTACTGCATCCAGTAAGCATCTCTTCAAACAAATCTCCAATAAATAGAATGCTATTTCTTCAACCATATTCAATACTGCATCTGTAGTGAATGTCCATGGTGAAATCGATACACTTTTCTGGTGGAAATGTTGTAAAAAGTCTCATCGAAATCCATGTATATGGCGCCTCAACTACTCCAGCTGACATGACCCGACTGAACTATGTGTCATCACACGGGAGTTTCCATTGGAGATCCGGTGTTGAAAAATGATGTTGTCAGAATTAAATGTTCTATTGATGTGGAAAGAGACTGCTCTTTGAATTATAATTTGTAAAAGAAATTCTACTTCTAAATGTTATTTGTCATCGAATTGTGCAATATTGTTTCAGCTCGCGTCTGGAACTATTTTTCAAGCGCAAAAAATTGCAAGATGCAGCGTCTGAGCCAGAATTAAATAAAATGCCGAAAATCATTTGTTCTTCATTCTATCTAGCCTCTTTCCACTCAAATGAAAACTATGTGATAAACATAATCTTAAATGGGTAATGATTTAATATTAAATTTACGAAACTCGTTGAAGGATTTCCGGCTTTTTCTCGCAAAAGCTGGAATTTTTTCAACTCGTTTCATAAATTAAATATTAAATCATTTACCATTTGAGATACTCTATATATGCGACATATATTTCTTATTTTTACCTTTTCCGAGATGATTCACTTGTTATCCAAATGCAGATCTTGTGATTGAGGGATCCAAAATGAAATACAACTGATCATTATTTTTAAATTTGATAGAAATCGATAAAAAGAAAAAAGAAAATTGGATAAAATCGCTCTTCATGCAAATATTATCACACATTATGATTTGGCAGTCCATACTAATATATAAAAACTTAAGAAAATAACACATGTTGCCCTTTAGAGGGGTGCAGGGGGCTTCAGGCTTTGAGAAATATGTCTATGGCAGACACTGAGTTGTATGGCCTGCCGGCTTAGTATCAGTGGAGTTGGATCATTGACAATCAATATTGTCCTAACAATGTGAAGAGATAGAGTTCCAAATTTTCTCAAAGAATTGTTTTGGACTGATATTCCAGGGGTTGCCCATTTAATTTGCATTTGTTTTTTTTAAATCGATATAGCCACAGTCCCCAGCAACGACATAGATCCGTCTCGAAATTTAGACCCTAACCGTTTTGAATGTACCTATAAGTTAAACCAAAGTGTACATGCAAAGGTGACATAAATAAACCTCTGCTTATTTAATGTGCTTTTTAAACTTTTTTATACAGCCTGCAATGCGGAGCAGAAATGCACCGGAAATCCAAGAAAGTATAATGGAAAAATGTGTGCCAGCACGACCTGGTACATTGATGGCCACAAGGGGGCATGTGGGTGTGGTCCGGCGAATGGGGATAGCCAGTTTGACTGGAATCACTCCGGGTTTGTGGCTGCTGCCAGTCAGAACGTGTTTGACAGCAATCCAAGTATTCGATGGTGCGGACATATGTGCGGAAAATGCATTAAAATGACCACAACCGGTATGTTTATACATACACACATACATATATCCAAACATGCACTCATTAAAGCTTGCATTCGGTCTATTCAACCATCCACTAGAATATGCATTCCTTTGGTAGATCCACCCATTTTTCCATCCGGACAACCTACCAACATTCCATTTACCCATCGACCTACCCAGTAATCCGTCCACGCATACAAACACTTGGAGCGTTACAATCTCTAAGTATGTCCCTTCAACAGAACTTAAGATATCTGAATTAATAAGATAATACAGTTGAAGCGCTTGCAATTACTGGCCTTTCATGTAAATAAAACAAAATCATTTGCACTCATTGAAAAGAATGGTGTCGATCTTGTGTAGAAAATACCTCAATTTACAAGAAAAAATAATCTATACGGTGAAACCTGGCAAATTCGAAGATTGATGACTCTGGAGAGTGGTAATAGCCGATAATTTTCACTCCTTTACATATGTACACAGTAACCCGTTCTATACCAACTAACAACCTAACACCCCCACCACCCAACATCCCGTACAGACTGGCTACATATCGTGGACCGAACTGAGACATTAGAAAATTTATTTTACTTCTCTAAACTGGCAACCTCTATGAAACATTCAAATGTTTAGGTCTCTGTGTAAGAAAGTTTTATTATATTTTAAGACACGTGTTTCACTTAAGTGCTCTGATCATGCAGGATTAATTGTAATTATTTCGTTTACTTGTAGGTGGCTTTGTACCTGGGCAAGGTGGCGCCGTTTCGGCCGGCCAGTCCCATGTTTTCATGGTGAGCAACTTATGTCCTAATGAGTACCCAAACCTCAGTTGGTGCAGCCAGGACAGTCACGATGGCTATCTCAACAAATATGGCTACCATGCCCACTTTGATCTAGAGGACGGAGCTGGGCAGATTAGAGCGATCGGCTGGCGTGATCACAACCCGGAAGTGACGTATGAGGAAGTGAACTGTGACCAAGCCCATCAGCATGAACCAAAGACTCCAAGCAATAGCATGTACCATCAATGTCAGTGTGGTCAACAGGGAAAATAAGAAATAAATGAAGTGGAAATGATATTTAATGACTTTTTCTTTATTTTTCTTATCCAGTCTTGGAATAAGATATCTACTTATCCTAATCACAGATCCAAAACACCAGACAGTTCGTTCATCCAAATCATTGACGGGAGGGAGTTACCATCTAAAAAGAGATTGAATAAACGGGTTTGACTGATAGACTTTGACGCTCTTTAACAGTATTTAAACACTTCATAGACGCATGTATGCTAATAGAAGTTGAGGTTTAATACATTGATGTTGGCAAAATTTTGGCCTCACCAAATCCCAAAGATAACTTAAAACGCAAAATTCTAACAAAGCTATTCAAATAAATTTACCAAAGAAGAAACAGGTCAATAAACGTTGTTTTTTGTTTGTTTTGTTTGTTTGTTTTTTTGTTTGCTTGTTTGTTTTTTTTTTGTTTTTTTTTTTGTTGTTTTTTTTTTGTTTTTTTGTTTATCGTTTTCTTTTTAAAAAATCAATCTGAAAGACATATATGTTTAGAGCAACCAAGATAGAGATAACAATAAAATTCGAAGATACCTGTTGAATAAGTATATACCCATTATACGTATATGCATTAAATTTAATGTATTAAAATGTTCATTGGCTTCATGGTAAGATTCACTCTGATAACAACACTGGGGCCTAAAAGCATTTTTGAGGGTGTTAACTTGATCATCGGTCATCTATTCATACTTGGAGGGATGGCTGGTACTAATATACTGGTTCTGTTTATTTCGGTTGAAATCACAATTAAGAGCAACACCATATGTATGTACCATTACGTACTGGTCCTTCAGCAGCAAGGACCAATATTCATATTTGCAGAGTTGGCAATTTTTTATTTTTTTATTTTTATTATTATTTCACTCTTTGTGATCGGTAATTGACTTTGACAATTCAGCTCGTTCTGTTATGAGTTATACTCAAGGTGCGCATCTGAAGCTCTAAGTTTTCCGGCCAAAGACAGCAACTAATACGCTCAGTCGGAATGGACAGTTTTGTATATATGTTCTTACAAAAGAGAATAGCGAGAAAATGCATTTATTCTGCTTTAAACATTAAATATTTAACTTCCATTGTCAAATATAATCTGAAAACTTGTATCAAATACTCTTAACGACAGATATAAGTGTTTGTGATAAAAGTAACCTTAGTATTCCTGTGAAAAAGCTACTTTGGACAAATGAGCGATACTCAAGACGATGATACGAGTCGAGCCCAGAACTTGAACTGTGTACGTGATGCGAGTAACCTCATTCACAAAAGTATTTGAAACATTGATTTGACAATAGCCTATTTACTGAGTTTAATCAACAACAAAAATGTAAAGTCGGAATTTCGTGTATCTATTGACACAGTGAATGACTAAGGCATACAGGTACTAAATTAGTATAACTAGTCTAGTGCATTTTGTAATTTGTCGCTTTCAAAAGTGACAAATATATTGAACAAATATTCTTTTATATTCAGCATGAAAACAAAATTTGGTTTTGTTGATTAATCTTCAGTTATAATGGGACACATGGATTTCTCATACCAAGGCCTGAGGCGTGGGTTTGAACCTTTCTTGATAAGTAAAACTAACCTATTCAATTCTTGAACTAAATGTATGAGCAAAACACTCATTTTAGTTATTTACATGAAACAAAGATGTTATAGCAACTCTATTAAAGGAAGTATGTTAAATAACTAGTTTAGGTAGATCTATTTTTAGACGCCGTATTTAACCTGATGGTGTTCTGATAGGAATTGCCCCTTCCCAACAATTTCGCTGCATGTTAGTGTTACTAAAGTATGTGACAATTTTGTACTAACTTAAATATATTGAATTGAATTACGAATGAAAGAAGAAATATCGTGAGGGTATACTCCTTTTATTTATTCCATTTTTCTTATTATTTTATTGCATGCTCTTTTGAAATAAAGGATTCGTTTAGGTAGACATTTTTACAGGGATGACTTTCGTTTGTAAAAAAGATACCAGCACTGAACAGAAAAAATTTAACGAACTAACGTTTCATTATGTTAGAAAAGGTTCTAGTAACATTTATCATCTGACCTGTAATTATATGTTTTCGGTAAAATATTTTTGTTATTGTTATGTTTTCCATAATTCCATGGGAAAATTGTTTCATTTTACACTATCATCCTCCGGCGTGAATAGGATTTTTTGTTTTCTCATGATAATAATCACTAGTGTAACCTGAACAGGTAATTTGTGTAAAATTATGTCGCAGTATTATACATGGGAAACATGTTACAGACTGCAAAAAACAAAGGCAACGAGTACTTCATTAGTTGTCAGCGATATTTGTTTCTTTATTTTGTTTTGTTTTTTGTTTGTTGTTTGTTTCTTTGTTTGTTTCTTTGTTTCTTTGTTTTGTTTTGTTTTATTTTTCTTGGGGGGGGGGGAGGGTTGTAAGGGTGCAAATTTCTGTCGATGAATTTCGGTAGAGCACATTAGTTGGCAGATAACAATTAATTAGATTTATGAGAAAAAATACCGTAGTAAATCGCTAGACTGCAATGGTTTTAATGTCCCTGTTCGGGGGCGAGATTGATTCTTAATTAAGCATTCGTTTGTATAACGGTCGGATTGAAGGTTAACTTGGGTCTAGGTATTGAAAATGTTAAAGTTGAGAGGATGCAGAGACTATTTGTAAAGCCTGTTGAAGTTGTTTTATCTTTTGAAATTTTCCAGAATCGGTTATTTAAATAGCGCGCGAAATCTAGGGTTACTCTAACTACGATGGGCGTGTATTATTAAAAGGCGGTAGATATGTTTAATCCTGATTGGCTACGCTAAATAAAGGGTGTGTTTCCCAGACAAAATTTCATGTTTTAGATATTCCACATCGCAAAATTTGATCAGTCCAAGTTCCTGCGAGAGACTAGAAAACAATCTTGACTCCGAGCAGAATAAGACGAAATTCTCTCGTATAAACAATTGTTCAAGGGACAGGTGTCTGGAAGTTAAGAGACACGATTCTGGCGGTGGAAGCGAGCGAGTATTGAAAGCACAAGGGGAAATAGCTCCACCTACCTACCCACCTATCTATCCACATATCCACCTACTTACCTACCTACAAAGCCAACCATCGATGCACGTATAAGTACCAATGTAAAGGGTAGAGAGAAGAGGCATCCCACACAAAGTTTGAGGACCGAAAGAGGCTGGATAAGAGAGATAGAGAGAAGCAAAAAGGGGAGAACATCAACCTTGACCTGACAGCAACATTGAATTTGGAGTGACCAGCAATAACAAGGTTATGCAGGCATGCTGGGCAATTGATTCGATTGTTCACTCGATTCCATGATGAACTAAGTCTATCGTTTAAACAGATCGGCTAATTACATAATTATATTTGTGTTGAAATTCGGTAAATGATTTGGAAAATAAGTTTATCTTTGTAATGTTAAATATTATTTCAATTGGTTTTATGTAATTGATTGAATTGTTATATTTCATGTACAGGGTTCGTGTTATTCTGTTCTATATATCTGCTCAGATCTCTATTTCTCCCATCTATAAAGTTTCATATTTTATTTCACTATTTACTCGATCCGGGCAATAACACCGAGGTAGATCATCCTCCAGATAATGATAAGCAACTAAATCGTACAACTGTTAAGAGTGGTCCGTTACAGAGTCTTTAAAGGGATACCTAAACAATAAAATAAAAACTTTTTTAAAACAATACTAGAGCAAGATATTTCAAAAATAATTAACAATTACTGCACTATGTTGCAAATTATTGTAAGTATACAGCTATGTGGATACGATTTCAGTGTGGTTAAATTAGGGAGCAGCTGTGTTTAGTTTAAACATTTTATTTCATAAATTTGTATTTGAAGATTACAACATGTACAATATAGAGGGTCAAGGATTAGAATGAAATCCAATGGTTTAAAACGTTCTTTTCCTTTGATGATACAATTGTTTTTAAATATATGTGAATATATAGCTGATGATATTGAGTTTTACAGACAGAAATTGTAAATTGTTCAATAGTCAAAGTTAATAGTCTCATAGTTAAACATTAACATTTAGCCAATGAATATAAATCACAAAGATGAATAACGTAGAAGTTGATGTAAGATGAGAATAAAGAAAGGAAACACAATAAAAGGAAAAATCGTTAACTAAAATTTGTAAGGCATTGGATACAAAAGTTGAGAAGACCAGGAAGAATGAATGGAGATGATGAGAAAATAATGGGGAAGGACAAAAGCAAGGGAGAAAAAGCGAGATTACAAGAAGTGAATAGAACTTCCTTGTAGAGCAAGTAATTGCAGAAGCGATGGCCAATCATTTTTTTAAAAAATGGAAGTGCTGTTTGTAGCTGTTCATGACTCGCACAAGTGCATGCGTGTTCGCAACAGAGGCGCGTAAGGAAATCTTTTGACTTTTCAATACATTGGTGAACAGCATCAAATATATAAATGTTTACTTCACATGGAAGTGCTATATCACCATACAGAAAGGTATTTCAAGTTAAATTACCATATGGTGTAAGTGATTTAAACAGTTTGATTTGATTCGTTGTTCTTGGTAATAAAGGCAAGAGAAAAAGAAGTGTTGTGTAGTTTCTACACCTACCAAGAGGTGAGTCAATTATATTCTTTATAAATAAATGTTAATCAAGTCAGCTGTAATTTGCCCTAAGTCAAGCATGAAGAATTTGAAATTTCCTTCTACCCCAATAAAAGTGTGTCTTAGCATGAGTGTAGCGAGTATTTAATGCGCGTTATACATTGTTAATGGAGAATAAGGTTCTGCGGTTAGTCTCCCCTGTAACCTTACACCACTTTAAGTTTTGGTTCCTAGCCAAACTATTAACTGCTACAGTTAGCACTAATACGAAATTGCTGTAGATTCTAATGTCCGTTTTGTTAGTTGTAGAAACAAAATATATTTTTGCATTACGTATTAATTTTTCTATATTCTTGTTCAAAATATACTGTACTGAGTTAAAGATAAGAAACGATCTTGTGGCAACATGAATTTGATTCATAGCTTTTACGTACGGTGAAATGTGAGGACTGTCGCTGTGGTTTCTTACGTCATTTCAGCAAGTGTGTCTCTGAATCACATGTGAATTTAACCTCCATTGGAGCCCCTGGATAAAAACGAAAGACTTGGGAAGTAATTCAACCTGTATGCGTAGTAAAACCGTTTAAGGTGCACCACAGTTTCACATGCCATGTAATCTGAAGTAACGTCAACTCAAATCCCTTGGCACCGATTTGATGCCATACTTCCATGACTCAAGTCATTCAACCTATTTACACTGTCATACTCTAACTAATGAATCGATGTCACGAAGCAGGTGTTCTCAGTTTCTATTGAAAATAATTTTTGCCTCCCGTAAACAGTGAACCACATACCTTTCTGTCCGACATCTAACGCTATACGTCTAGAGATCATCGAGCTCAGTTACTAGCACTATAAACTTACTTGTATACTATCATGCTAGCAGACAATAAAATGTGACCCGTAGGGACAACTACATAATGATATTACCATAGTAGGGCTACTGTACACATTCCTTATATCAATCAGGTTTCCTGTTCTTTTCTTCTTCTTTTTGTTTCTTCTTTTTTGTAAATTTGTTTTACTTTTTCTTTTTTTTTTTACAAAACAACAATTATATCATTTATTTTTGCAAAATTTCAAATCAGTTGTTGCGCGGAACCAGTTGTAGCAAGTTCGTATCTTATTCATGACTGCGCAGCATATTTGGAACAAGTATAGAGAAACATTAATGGGTAATGAAAAAGTATATTTTGTGTCTACAACTAATACAAATACATTAAAAGCAATTTCTCAGTAGTGCTAACTACTGAAGCGGTTGATAGTCTGACGCGGAGTCAAACCTTAAAAGGTAAATCTGGTCTAACTGACTGTATGCCAAATGAAGCAGTCACAGAGGTGTAATGTTACATGGGAGACCAAACAAAGCTGCTTCATATGCTAACCACACTGATATTTTTTTTTCTCATGGTGATAACTGGAGCAGTCTTTCACTTACGCCACTAACGAGTGAAATATCTCGTCGGCTCGTACGCTGATAGTCTGGCGAGGAGCTAACACTTAAAGATAACTGGATCCAATAAACACAATGAAGGGTATGCACCTGTCACTTATATTAATTCATTTACACAATAGTTCAGTATTTTGTGATTTTCACCTCCCTTTTCACTGAATTCTTACAGGTCCCTATACGGGATGCAAAGTCAGTTTATCAACTATTACAACGGTTAATGGATCTCGTTTCAAGATTTAAAGATACATGAAATTTATTAAATATTGAAATATAGCACATTTATTTTTCTTTGCTTTTCACTGTAGCAACCGAAGTCTTTACTCTTAATATATTAAAAATATCAGTATATTTCTATCTATATATCTATATATCTATCTATCTTCCTACCTACATATGTATCTATCGATATAACTATCCATCTAACAATGACATCAATTTGTTTATCTACAAAAATACTTTGAAAGTGTAATGTATCTACCTAAGGAGCATTAATGATGATGATGTGAAAACGCTTGAAGGAATAAAGGATGAACATACCTGATATCCTGTTAAATTTACAAATTTATTTCTATACATAAACCAGCACATGGACATATATATATATATATATATATATATATATATAGAGAGAGAGAGAGAGAGAGAGAGAGAGAGAGAGAGAGAGAGAGAGAGAGAGAGAGAGAGAGAGGGAGAGAGAGAGAGAGAGAGAGATTTTAATTAGTTATATTTTGCACAAAACCTGCATGACTTTGGCAAAAAAATCATTAAAGTGACGGAAATTTTTTTTTTGATGTTATATCTTATGAAACCTATTTTTCATTACCAGAACATTATTTTGCTTAGTTTTCGTGGTTTCATTTTACATTGACGCATAATTTATGATCCTGCATTGGTACTTTAAAATTGACTTACTGTACCTAAATATATTATTCAAAGTAGCCGTTATTTCTACAACTTGTCGTTCAAATGCCCTGCTGGTAAGCAAGCTTGACTTAGTATAATGTCGCAAGGATGTCTTTTTTTAAAAACCAAAGCCATGCCAAAATATTCAGCTTGGAAAACATGGCTCCCGCCATTGCCGTCACTGAAATATGTAAATGTCTTATCAGTTGAACTGAGCAGAATTAGCCAAGGCTAGGCCAGGTGTACATACTCAATGTAGAAATATTATCAATATTCCTTTTTAGATTACATTTACAACATTCTTTTAACCCCACAATCTGGACTGAGGTTGTCTTCAGAATGAAGCTGGCGGCATTTTTTATTCTTTTGGCCTCACTTGGCACGGTAACAGCATACGGTTTCAGTTTCAAGTACGAGCCAATGTACCAATATAATACCGCTAACATGGTGGTATTTTTCAACATAGGCCTTTGAGCACGTTGAAACAAATGAAAGCAGAATGTCTTGGAAGATTTGGATGCTGGGGAAATCTTGAGAGTGCGTATTGAGGAGATTTTGCTGTCCAAGTTAACGCACAATATCTTAGAACAGAGTGAGATATGTACGTAATAACTTCTATATTTAAATCACCTGTTTAGATTATGCTATGAAAGCTTGAGAAAATTTTCATTACAAGAAAAACGAAAATAAAATCAGATCATCCCGGTTGCACACTCTTATTTTGTTTCTTCTTTTATATTTTGTTTGGTCTCGAAAATAAAATAACTTCTCTCTCTCTCTCTTTCTCTCTCTCTCTCTCTCTCTCTCTCTCATGTTAATTTATTTATTTTTAGCAGGGGAAGGATTTTATCTAAGTTGGAGAACTTGAAGCCCAAATCAACGTGCTTAAACATGAAGCAATAAAATATGTTTAAACTAAAGATTGCTTCATCTGAAGACCTGGAAAATCTCCTTCATTTCTACTTTTATGTGCACTCCAGAATCGAAATTTAGGTAAGGGACAGGTTTACCTCATCCTTACCTTATCAAATACAATAGGGTTGCACTCTCGGTCATTTAGCTATGTCACGTCCTAAAAGGCAACGAATATTGACCGGCGTGCGGTCACACCCTGCTGGGCACTGATTTGGCAGTCAACTGGCTCTTGACTGCGCTTTGATATGTGGTCATGGCTTGAAAGGCTAGGGTGCTCATGCTACCCGGCGTGCAGGTTGGTCTCAGTTACCAGACACGGTGTTACTGCCGATACCTAAAGGCGAACTTTTGGAGCGTGACCTTGCCTTCGCCGCGGCATTGGCGCGGAAGATGGTGTCATACGGCCTTTTACGATTTCAGTGCGATGGTGTACTTGGCGATCAGATAACCTTGCGTACATCCCGATATAAGCCGAAGATATGGGTCACATGAAAAGTTACCATGAGCGTCTACATGTGCCTTCCGCAACGCCAAACAAAGGTTGATCTTAGGGTTGTTGCCTGTTACTGCATCGACGCGGTCAGCTCCCGTGCTGTTGGTGGCCTTTGCCATGGTGAACTCGGCAGTGTCGGTGTGGTCTGTTGCGTCCTTCATGAACATCATCGATGGGTCAGTGCTGCTGGCGTAGTCACCACAATAGCTAGCAATGCCTAGATTAGTCGTGCCGAATTCGACGTTATCCAGGCAGGACTCAACTTCTTTGCTATCGATGAGATAGCGCGCACTGTCGAGCAGCACCATCCCACTTTTGTTGACAAATGTCACCTTGTCGGCCTGCCGGCGTAATCTGTCCCGTCTGCCTTTTTGAGTTTACCAACAACCGCGATATAAAGTCTTTGGAGTGTAGAAAGTAGTACGGGTGTCCTGCACTTGTAGCAGATCGCAGATGCTGGGGTCACAGAGCGCCCCCATATCGCGCGTGGGGTCTTGCACCTCTTAGAAAAATGACATTGCAAAAGATATGTTGACTTAAGACGAGCTTGTAATATGGTCAGAGGCGAAGGCCTTCTCCCATGACCAAGTTTGCGACAACGGCATCGCGAGGCATATGTTTGGCCGCTGCGTGCATGGTCATGTTTGTAGGGATAGGTTGAACCAGGGCGGCAACCTTTTGGCTGGCCACTTCGTTTACAACAGCTCGTGTTTCGGGTGGCATAGTCTTAACCACGAGAAGAGTCAGCTTGCTGAGGTCATTACGTGTCGTCTTCCCAGCCTTTTTTTTTTTTTTTCGCCAGCAGCGGCAAGGGCTGGTAGCATTTCCTTGCCTGACGTACGATGGCCGTCTTGATAGCATCGACGGCACGCGAGGCGACGGCCAGGGCGGCGGCTCTGGCCAGTGCTGCGGCTGTGGCAGGTGCTACCTTGAGTATGGCTTGGATGAAATCACCCAGTTCCTTACCATAGTGCATACGACTTGTATTCGAACAATGCATGGCGGGACTCTTCTTGCTACCTGGGTTTCCGATGCAGATGACAACTGCAAGCTGAAAGATAAATGTAGCTTTTCAGTTTCTAATATATTTAAAGCGGATGACAGTCTATGACATAGAGACCAACGGTGATCGTCGCGTCACTGAAGTCGAAAAGCATACCATCTTGGTCGGTCAGCGTAAAGCGCAGTTTATTGATGCGGGGACGTTTGCAAGGCAAGTGTGCGAATGCCAGGACACTGCCTGGACTCTGGTCCGGAGTATTGCTAGAGATAACGTAGCTAGGACTAGCGTTATCGCTGATGTTCGAGTCCATGTACCAGCCACAACGCCTTCGCATCTAAGATATACAGAGATCGTGGTGGTGATCTGCACTATGCTGGGCGCGACGTTGTAGCCCTGGGATCTACCGTGGCGAGCCATCCCAACAGCTTTCGAAGGCTTGAATTTGCGATGTTGACAAGGTAGGCGGCGGAATTGATATATATCGCTGCCGAAAGAGTTGGCTCATTGGCTCCTTGGTGCCGTCGCCCTTCAAATATGTAATCTGCCGCTGGATTTCCTGGCTATTTGCGTCTATTTCCTAGGCATACGTTGGCAGTTTTATGGTCTTTCAGGTTGCGTCATTGTCGGAGAAAAACACAAAGGTATTGTTGGCCGAATGGCCGGGAGTGAATGTTGGGCCAGCTGTAGTAGACTTGGAGAGACGCCAGAGCAATCTGTTTAGTTCTGTGTGCGCTATGCTCTTGAATGGTCTGAAGGCGGGCCGAAACGTCCTCACCTATCTATTTTAATATTGTTACGACTGTGCCGTTTGTGTCCATTGCCGTTCCTACAGTACACTAATATGTGTTATAAACCTCGACATTAAGCTTTTTGATTAGCGCTCTAAATGTTGCATCGTCCATAATATCATCCTTTAGCAGTCGTTGACAGATGGCGTTAGCCTCGTTAACTTGCTCGAGGCGTTTGGCCAGCTCGTCCGAGTTGCTGTAGCAGTGGATCGTGCTAGCATTTTTAATGCATGACTTCTGCTTGCTCTCGAGTAACAGGAGCTTTTGCCACTACATTGGAGTATCTTCTTTGTGCCCGCACTCGCTGGCAGACCTCTACTTCTGTGGGCGTTGCTTTTCTCTTTCTAGTTTTTATATATCTTAGCTGCGGCAGCAACAGCACCTGTGTACATGATATAGCTCGTTAACCGTTTGCGGCTCTTTGAACAATTTTGACATGTACTCTGGGGGGGGGGGGGGGGCTTAGGTTTTCGCATGACGCCGGCACACTATCAAAATGCCGCCACTGATGCCCTTCGCAATAAATAGGTGCATGTCAATGTCTGTCAGAAGCTCGTGCTTGGTACCTCTGATGTTTGGTAGGGCATCCCAGCTCATTCCGGGTGCGCTGTAATAATGGGCCGGGTAGAGGCAGTAGTACTTTAGCGAGGTGTCACGGGATAACTAGAACACATCCGCTAGCGAAAGCACATCGGTCTTGAGGTAGAGGACGTGGTAGCTTCCCATGTTCTGGCAGTCAAATGTCTTCCACGCGCTCTGCGCACGCTCAGAGTCTCTTTCGAATATTCCCTCGCGGTTGAGTTGGCTATAAAAGGCCTATAACGGTGGAAGCTGTGTTTCTTCGAATTGCTCCCAGTTGTTATTGCATTCGTATGGGTAAACGACTTTACATGTGAGAAGGTTAATGTCAGCGCATAGCGTTGTGTGCATTGCTGTGGTGCGGAATGCCTCCTTAGGTATGTTAACTACCGGCCTTTACAGGCTGCTCTTCATAAACTGTAGCTACCGTAGTGAAAAGGTTATGTACTTCTCCATGTAATTTGGAATGGAGTTTATTTATCCACATGAGGCTATTCGTCGTATGCACAGCTTGAGGTTACATGTTTTGTGGGCGGGGCCACGGTGCTTGCCGGTAATATGGCAGCAATCTCTCACCCTGTCGTTATCTAGTTCTGGCCACAGATGTGACAGTCTTTGACTTTCTAGAAAGCTTTGCATCGTCTCTATCCATTAAAATCTCAGCCGTGGATAAAAGTGACAACAGCATCCTTGCCGCGGTATAACACTGGCTCCTTTGTAACTCTCCGCCGCTGCAAACAACTCTGTAAAAACAGCTACATGAGATTTGGTCTGCTATTTTTTGTGTGTTGCTTTCTTTTTATTGAAGGCAGGGTTTTTCAATGGCACGTTTAATGCCTCGAAATCTGCATAAATAATGTACGGAACGAGCATCTGGAGTTGGTAGTTCTGGAAGGCTTGGATATCTTTGCCTGGTTCCAGTAAGAACATACGGCAGTCTTTTATGTAGGCTTCCAATAGGTAGGCCCAGCTAAAGACGTGGAGGCACCGACGGTAGACATGATTCTTTTCGTTGTATTTCTTGTGATGTCAGACCAGGCGGCTTAGGTTCTTTATCCAGACATAGTGGCTCTTTTGCATGTCGTTCCGAACAGCAAGAGGTCTATCTAATGTTGCCACGTCTTTTGCAACTAACTAATGAGCAGCGGGTATAAACCTTTTCTCCAACCAAAGACACTAATTGCAATAGTTTTGCATCGGCACTCAAACTTGCAATATCATTAACCGTCACAGGAAAGTCGATGCCTCTAAATTTAAGCTTACCCAAATGCTGGCGGTATTTTCTTGGCCGATGAACATGATGGGTAATGAGCCGAAAGGACGGCCCACTCAGAGCAACGGTTGTTCTAGTTGTTCACATTAATAACTGACCGTGGTGGTGTGCACTTTGGTGTTGAAATGTAGCGAAACGGGCGGTACTGTGATACTTGTTGTTCAACCACTCTGTATCGGTCAAATACCCATCCTGAACTCTCGCGCATGTATTCTTCAATGTAGCTTAGTATGGTGGCTTTATTTATATCAATCTGCCTCATTAACTCATTAGTGCAGTGTATTGCAATGGTCTCATTTCGGAAATCGGCTTCTACTTTAAAAACATCTAGCTCAGCTTCATCGTCATATACGTTTTGTAGGCCTGATACAGCTCTTCTAACTGTACCGTCAACACATCAGTACTAGTACGTAGCTTTACTATGGCTAGTAATTTTCTGCGACTTTTGTTCGGTCATGAGCTGGCTGCTTCTCATTAAGAATCTCGTCTATCAAATTGCCAAAGTCATCTGCATAAACCGGCCATTCCAACTGTCTAGGAGTTGTTCAACCAGGCGAATCAATTTTCTAGGAGCAGGAACCGGCCGTGATACTTGGACATCTTGTTCAACCCGAAGAATCGACTGTGACTTGGGCAGCCAATTCAACTAAGCGAGTCTGCTGCTGACTCGACTCGCCAATAATGCACCAAGCGCATCATGATACTCACTTTGGGTTTTTGCCCGCTGCAAAGCAACTCATTCAAACGTTTTAATTTTCTTGAGAATGTAATGCCACCACAGAATGGCACAGTATACATTTATAGACTTTTCCCACAAATTTGTGCTCCCTAGTTTTAGCCAAGAGCATATGTTTTCAACAAGACGTAGAGGTATACAACCTGTCACTAAGTAGAATATCCGATTAGCTGTATACTAATGACAAAGTATTTCTATAAATGGAGTACAAGCCCAGTTTTGAGCCGACATTATGGAGGGAGTATGGCCGTACTAACAACCCATTTTGCAATAACGTTTCATAAGGCTGAGAGTCGTTCCTACGGGGTCCACAAACGGCTAGCACACCACAGGCCCCCTAACCGACTGATCCCCCGGCTTCGGTAAAACACGCCTCCAACCTTCCCCCCCCCTCCCTCCGGTCACCACAGGCCCGTCAACTGGCTACCCACCCCGGCTGGGGAAAAATTCCCTTTTTACATCTACTCATTGTTTTTAACTCACAATGACCAATCATTCTCCGATTTGTATCCATATTTCAATCAATAATACCGCATCATTCCTTGTCTCGTGAATGCATTTTTTTTTCTTTCTGACCGAAGTTTGTGATCCCAATTTAAAATGCACTGGAACACCCAGAATTTACAATTGGAAACTGCGTTCCTCCTCTAGCCTCTATGTAGATGCCCACAAAGGGGCTACTGGTTGTAGTCCAGTGGACGGGGACAGCCAGTTTGACTGGAATCTCTCAGGCCTCATCCCGGCGGCCAGTTAAAACAAGTTTGACAACGACCCCAACAAACGCTGGTGTAGTTTTATTTGAGACATGTTGTATATGTAATTAACCCATATTAACACTGTGTAATCATGAAGAAATGCGAAAATTGATGAAGGGTGTGGTGCAAGGCTTTTTTAGAGAAAAAACAGCATTTCAAAGTGGACAGTGAAAAAATATCAAGGAAGTATTACTTTCTGTTGATCGCAATAGACCGCTATTAAAAGAAATTGTGCAATGTCGCCATATAAGGACTTTTCAGTTTGCGGCTCCTATGTGGCACTGATTGCACTAATTGCACGACCTTATCCCCAGTTTCATTTGTGTGCACTTTTCCCAACTACATCATGCTTTAAATCTACATCGAATAAATTGGTCGAACGTAAATGACGCGTTTAGTTTGTATCTAATGCCATACGTTCAACGTCATTTGTTGTATAAATTGTACTTGACACAATAATTGTCATCAAGATATCCAATATTAAAATTTAAATACAGGTCTATATAAATAGTAGTAAGTATATTGAGAGTTCTGACCATTGGTATTTTTATAATTTAAAATCTTGTATCGCTATACGAGAAAATTTCTGGATCACTCATGTTTAAAGAAAAGAAAAAAACAAGATCCCTCGATGATAGTGATATATTAGTGCTGTATCACTAAAAGATTGTTTACTTTTGTTTTTAAAATATCGTATCTGAAGTAGATCAGTCTGACACTTCTCTTCCGGAAAAGATTGCAAATATGGAAGGCACCATTACGTTGGAAATAAACAATTTATCAAAATTGCTGTCATCATAGATAAGTAGACATCACAAACAGAAATATATATGTAAAAAATGCTTGAATTTTTTCAATATACAAGAAAAGTTGTCAGAAAACAAAAGACTATGTTAAAGTATAAACAAGATATAATGCCTATTAAAGGCTTAGTTTTAAATGTTTGAAAGTGTGAGCATCAGTTAATTGTTCCAAGTGTTGTTTTTTTGTGAATTTGAAAGTATCATCGTGCCACAAAATTGTAATAGTTCTAAGCAACAAGCAAATATATAATGGGCAATGAAAAAAAAAATATTCCATCGAAGTTATGATTATACCTAAATAAGTCAATTCATACATGTAGCATACCAATTTATTACAGAGGAACTGATTGCATTCAGGTGTTTAGCAACTGGTTGGATTAGATAACAAAAGTTGTGTACAAAGAAGTAAGACCGAAAACATGCAAATCTTGTGGTGTTCACAGAAGATGACGAAACACTTTTTAAATAACAGAATACATGCAATATCTGTGACAGAAAAAAACATTGAAAGACAAAGTTAGAAACCATATTCACTGAACCTGTAACTATTAAGATCTTATACATAACGATTGCAATTTGAATTTTGGATGCCCAAAATATACTCCACTATTCATTCATAACTTGTCCGGTTCTACTTATTTATCAAGACGATTGTGAAAAAAGTGCTTCAGATGAAGATGTACAAATTATATCCAGTAACGACAAGACATATATTTCATTCAGCAAGAATTTCATAACTGATAGGTTCATGAAGGAAATGAAATAACTGTGAAATGAACGATTCGATCTCAAGATAGCTTTCCGTTAATGTGCGAAACTCTAGAGTAGTTGGCTAAGAATTTAAACGATGGCATGTTTTCGTTGGGACAAAGAAATAGTTTTAAGTATGCAATCTAAATTTTTTAGAAAGGACATACAAAACAGCTATACCATCCAAACAATGCATTACTCATCTTTTAACGATTTAAACATATTAAATACCGATTAGCAGTATGTACATGATGTGATGTCACACTTCAACCTTCAAACATTTGGTGAGCTACACGACTATTACTTGAAGAAAAGATATTTCAATGTTGTATAGCATTTCTTAAAGAATATGGAACTGCCTGTATGGCAAACTATGCGCATTATAATAAATGAACCAGGACGAGCCCATGGTGCATCGCTTAAAATATCAGGTGTTCAATTAGAACTTTTGATAGACTACGATATGTTCCTGATGATTGAAAGTGAAAATCGTGGCGGAATTAGTATGACAAAACCAAAATCATATATCATGTACCTAGATTTAACGAATCTATATGAGTGGGGGATGAGCCAATAACTTTAGTTGGGCAAATGATAAACAGATTAGATGGATAGAAGACAATATTTTTGAAATTCCTGATAATAGTGATACTGGTTGCATACTAGAAGTAGATTTAGAGATCCCGTTACATCTCCCATATAATTTTAAGGACTACCCTCTAACATCTGAAAACTTGTACCAGACAAAAATGATGCATCTCCCTTGCAAAAGAAATTGACTTATGATTGCAAGGGTACAAAACCAACTGTACTAAACTATTGTGTACATTGAAAAACAAAAACGAGAATTTGATAAATTACAGAAACATATAGCTTTATGTACAATTCAGTAAAAACTGAAAACAAATATACAGAGTTGTCTTGCTTGAACAGCAACTTTGACCAGAATTGAATACAAGTCTCATACAAAAAGATAATAATGATTTAGAGAAAGACTATTTAAATTAAAGAATACCATTGTTTTCGGTTAACAGATAGAGAATTTGAAAGCAAAATACAATAAAAATATGTTCAGATTGAAGAAAAAAAATTAAAATGCCACAAGATATATAATTCGCCAGGAGAACAATTATTTAAAATAACTTAATACTAGTCAGTCTTAAGAACAAAAAAGATCAAATTAATCAAACCAAATTTACTGTGTTAGAGGTATCATAATGGTTCATGTATATATTCTAATATAAATGTTTTAATAAAAAAAAAAAAAAACAAATACGGCGATAGAATGAGAATACTCACGACTGATACAGAATTATAATGCATTCATGTTTAGACAGAAAACTTTTACGGCGATATGAAAGAGAATAGACAAGTTTATGACACTAGTTAATATCCAAACAACAGCGTCTTTGGTTTACCATATATGAATAAAAAGATACGCGCGTAGAGTATCCAAAGAGGTTCTAATCCGCACACAAATTAGAGAGTTTGTTAGTTAAGTTCAAAACTTGATTTATTTAAGACGGACAAAGATGAACAGAAAGTTTAAAAAGGATCCACAAATGTGTGATTGAAAAGAATTGTAAATTCAAAATATACAAAGATTGCTTATTCAATCAGAAGGAAACTACCAGAAAATGAAATTACTAAGATTGAATAATCATCAGATGTATATCATCAAAATTAACTAAGTAGCAATACGAATATATGACGACAAGAGTTTTGGGGTTGACAACATAAGTACATTACCTTGCTGACACATGAACACTTTATAGCAACAACAACAAAATTATACATGCATTAAAAGCTTGCATTTTTCTGCTTGAAAGTATATGCAGTCTCTCTTTGTACATCCTATGTGATGACATCATCTTCATTGAAGATAATTTCCTTTGTTTGTTTGTCCTTTCTATAGAAGACAATAAAAAGTGTAGTGTCTCTAAAATCTTCAATTACTGAGTTGTGCATTTACACGATCACCCACACTTATATTTCAAAATGCCCACCACCAACGGCTAGTCTTGCTAAAATAGTCACTTTCTTTTTTACGACGTCAATATTCCCACAGTTATCAATAAGAAACAAAGTATTGGTGTCTTGGTAATCAACAACCAGTAACTCTAAACACTTATCTAATTTATCTTCGGTATCTATCACGATCACTTTTTCATCATTTAATGACCACTTTCCATTGTAAGTCTTCTTTCACAGAAAAGTTGGACATGTGATAACGATGTAATAGAACACGTTTGTGCATGCAGTCTCCATCAGATTTAGTGTAGGCATCGTTTTGCCACAATAAAATACTTCACTAATTGTCCTGTTGTGAGGTTCTTTCAGATACAGATATTGATGCCTAAAACATAACTAAAAAAACATTGTTTTGAATGTTTACCTGAACATCAAAAAGGAAATAAATATACATATTGTGAGAATTTACATCTTCTTTTCTATTGTTTTGAATGTAAATACCTTGTTGCACGTTAGATAATTTAAGAACTCTTCCATGCAATATGTTATCACGTGTACATATCAAATCAAGCAAGATACAATAATTGTCAGTACAAACATTGTTTGCTTTTGTTATTTATCAAAGAAACACTTAGTAGCTTTTGTAAACTGTTGTATCTATTGAAAACCCTGAAATAAACTATGTTGGCAGACATTCCATAGTCACAGAGCTTTTTTTCCCATTACTCATTTGAAAAACATTTCTGGATTACTTTCTCCATTCTTTTTTCATAGTATCAAAACACCCTTAAAACACATTTCAGAAGAATTAGGTGTGAGGTTCGTTAAAGCTGTATTAGCTGTTATGTCGATGATTCTCTCCATGATGATGTAGTCGTAAAATAGAGTAATTCAATTTATGTACTTATCATTAAACAATTGTGCATTTGATTCGAAGATACTCGTATCATATCTGAGGCACATGTTTTCCTATTTCGTCATCTTCATTTCCACCTTCTATCACTTGAGAGGCTTTTGCAAACTTATAATGTTAAATCTGATATCCTCATGTAAAGTGTAAGGTTGCAGTGGAAAATTATCTGTTAATATCTGAAAATCAGGTGGTAAACTTCTTGCAATACGTCACAAACGGTGCGGGTTTGAGTGCCAATAGTTTGTGCATTACCAGCCCCTGATCTCAGCTGTCTCCATTTATCGTTCATTATCCCTTGTTCTAACAGAAACAGGTAGCCACAGATCTTTGCATATCGTGAAAATGGTGTAACCATTCAACATAAAATATCATTGTTTCCATAGGATATGGTGATGTCATTTACAAGCACCCTACCCAGATTGTTTTTACCGCTGCATATGTAGCATCTCCTTTCACCATCATATTAAAAGACACGAAGACTACCCATTACAATGATTATATTTTGGAGTTAGCTTTGACATTGCTATGTGATACAATGATGTGTGGACTGATGTATTTAAGACATTTGAGTCTATTATTCATCTTTTTGGGAGTTTTGTATTTACCGTACATCGACAACTTTACTATTTATTTACTACAAAACAACCGTAAATACAGCAATTTCTTAAAACGAACCGAAAAGCTTGTAAGCAACAGACACACTAACACCTATCCGATGTGCAATGAATATTTACTCTTATTTTACTTGATCGTCGGAAGGAAGGTATAAAAAAATAAGTTTTGGCTGCAATGCTGTTTCAGATTTTACATCATTATCTGGTTGAGTTGAAACGTATAAAGAAAAGGCATTGTCCAGGTAAAGTACTGAGTCACCAAGCCTTTGTTCTCTCAATCTTTCATTCGAAAAGTCACTTTGATCTGTTTTCATTGAACTCTTAAGCTTTTTCTCGGGTACCCATCTCTTGATTTGTCATGTCTAATTCGTTCTACACCAGATCCATTATGATCAAATAACTTATAGTTGCTTCATGTAACTACTAGAACGGTAGCTATTGCTTCTTCAGTCATAACTGCTGATGTGATCGAAGTAGCGTGATCATTTTCGGTGAAAGATCTTCCGAAGTAGCAACATAATTAAGCCTATGTTTGGCATGCGCCATTTCATTTATGAGTAGAAACATTAATACTGCTCTCAATCCGTCTCAATAGTTGTTTTGTTATTCTATTAAATTATTAACAGATTGTTCTCTTCCAGGTAGTGCGCTCGTCTTTCCTTTACACTGTAAATTCTATCTTCAGATTCTTGTTTGATGTCTAATGAGTTTTTTCACAAGTAGACCACTGAAAAATGAACTGGCTGAGTGAAACCGGAATAATAAGCTTTACAACTACTTTAACTTTAAATTTTTGCCATTCATATGATTAATTCAGAAAACCGCTACTTTATGTACTGTGAGTCATCATGTGCTCTATTAAATCGATTTTTTTCCCATAAAATCTATCTGTTTTTGTCGAATCATTGAGAATTGATTTTGTAAAATGTAAGAGATCTTCGAATTGTACTGCAAATTTTGCCGTATAAAAAGTTGTATGTTCATTCACATCAAGTACGTAATTTATTCCTTTTTCACACCATCCTTTTTTGACCGTCTTGATATCAAGGTTACTGCTGCTTATTTGGATCGAGTAATTAATAAAGGAAATCGTTAATCTGTATCCTTTCTAAAATGTTGCAGGATATCAATTTTGATATTTTTGAAAAGGACAAAATAAACGTTTGTGTTCTCTTGAATGTTATTTTGAAACACAACTTGGACTCTATACGTTTATCCCATCCAAACTTGTAAGCAAATTTATCTCTTGATACTGAGGTTGCTGTTTTTATTTTAAACTCATTAAATATTTCTATCGGCTCTCTGGAAAAAATGCTGAATCTATCACAAACTTTGTGTTATTATTTATGCTGTGACAAATTTTTCACTGCATTTTACGCTCAGCTCAGTATACAATGATGATGATAGTATTTGGTATAGGGACTAGAGTATGGTTTGATACAAAAATAGAAGTGGTCCATAAATGATTTCGTATCGCTATACGAGATAAAAAAAAAAAAAAAGACTGTAGACATTTTAAGTGACCCAGCACTGAAATATCACTATGGTCTATAAACCTTGCGATGGTTTTTTTTTTTATTTTTTTTTTTTTATTTTGTTAAATTTTTAGCGGTATTGAAATGTCGTCGTATCCCTATACCAGATTTTTAAAAATATATAGTTTTATGTAACCAGCACTAAAATATCACTATTGTCAACTCTGAAATATCTCACAATTTTCAGGGCCCTTAATGTATTTTTGTTTTTAAAAATAGTTGTGATCCAGAAATGTTCTCGTATATGAGATAAGAAATTTTAAATTGCAAACATATGACTGGCCAAGCGGCTCTCAAAATGTATAATTTTCCAGGTGGTTTTGTTGATGGACATGAAAGCGTCCCAGTCCACGGACAGTAGCCTGTCTTTATGGTGACCAGCCTGTGTAATATTGAGTATCCTAATCTAAGCTGGTGTAGTCAGAGCAATTCAGAGGTGACGTAAACCTATACGACAACGATGCTCATTTTGATCTTGAGAACGGAGCCGGGCAAATTGGCGCAATCAGTTGCAACAATTTGGAAGCGACGTATGAGTTCGTTGACGGTATCATTTCATTCACTGTAATTATGCCAACAAACATCATCACCTCGAGACGACTGTATCTCATATGTATCAAACATGTCAGTGCAACCAAGGTGGAAAGAATTAAAGTAATAAAGATTTGGCAATGTCATTCCAATGGATGATTTTCTTCTTTTTATCTATCTATTTATAGTCTTTTCTTTGTCAGGTAAATCTAGGATAGCGTTTTCTTTGGCAATATCTCTCCCATATATACACTTTGGCTGACAGAATAAAGACAATCAGAGATCATTTTTGTCCTCTCCAAGTAGTTGATCTCTCTCTCTCTCTCTCTCTCTCTCTCTCTCTCTCTCTCTCTCTCTCTCTCTCTCAAACACGCAGAAGCATAATAGCCTTTTTAAGGAGGAGGCAAAATTATCTTGATTGGTTTCTAATGCCACTTGAAGCATATTATTGATATATCATGCAGATGAAAAACAGGAGCTAAGTGCCTTTCCTACATACAGAGGCAGCCGACCCGAGCTGGCCTGTGTGGGTATTGAACCCGCTACCCTTCGATTACGAATACGGGACTCTACCTACTAAGCTACTGTGGATCCCAGGTGGCAAAATGCAAAAATACAAAGTCAAAGTAAATTCCAAACACTAAACATTTCGAACCGACTCTGAACTGGGTAAATGGTGTAATATGGACACTCTGTTGATTCACAGATCTTTCAGCTTTAATACTCTCAAAGAAGTGTTACAATTTTGTTATAGATTAATAGTGAGCTGTTCAGCTCAGTACAAAATGGGATGTAAATATGTAAGCATTAAAAGTTAGATAAACCGTCTGAGATTTGGCCAAGGCGAGGATGGCGCAGTTGTTTATCCATTCTTTTTTCCCTAACCTTTCATGTCGTGGTTAAAGTTTTTTTAAATTTTATTTTATTTTATTATATTTTATTTTATTTTATTTTATTTCATTTCATTTTCCTTAATTTTCTAACTTAATTTTTAGCTTCTGTGTCCAGGATTCCTTTTTTTCTGGTTTTCCGCTGTGGCCATGTGAACCGTTAGCCAATGGATTTGTCCATCGCTACCATGATATTGGTTAGAACAGTTTATATGTAATTAATAAATGTTGAACTTATTTGATTAAACGATGAAGATTAGAATCACATTTCGATGAGGGTGGAAACATGAATTATTAAAACCAGTAATAACAACCTGAAATAACATCATGGTTCCGTTCTCCTTTAAACTCGGCTACTTATCTTTTTTGTTCCGTATGGCGTAAATACAAGGCATCTGGTTACGGTTTTTGCCTGAACGAATCCACTCAGACCTAAACTGTTGAGATGTTACCACAATGTGTTAACCAGGCAAAGCGTTAAATGACTGCGTTAAAATAATCACCCTCATATATATATATATAGATATATATATATATATATATATAGATATATATATATATATATATATACATATATATATATATATATATATATATATATATATATATATACATAAACAATATCGCGAAAAGCTACACATTATGGTCTTAAGTAAACAGAGACCTCAAAATGAAACCTGTTTTCAACAAAAAGCTTGTTCATATATTTGTCTCAAAAACAGTTTGATTTGTGATTTTAAGTATGGATATGCGTTCGAAAAACAAATTTGACTTGAAAAACAAGTTAAATTTGTCGCCGAAACCCATTTCTGTACGTGCATTTTTCATAATTTTTCCACAAGGAGTCAAAATTTATATAAAGTACTGACCCATAATCCTATGAAGAAGAAGGATTCACTTGATTCACTGACTGACAAGGAGACTGCTTCAGCTATCGATCCAAGCTATATCACGTGTTTAATAGCCGTATATAATGTGAATCAGAGAGGCTGGAGTATCAATATTATCAGAGACAAGTTCTAAGCTAGTAAAAGGTACTGTCCTCATATACTTTAATGTTTTATGGATATCCGATAGAATGAAATGTTTTTCAATTTTTAAATTACCTTCAAACTTTACACTTGGTGTGGAAATAATGCCTATGAAAAAAAATGACATAATAGACACCTATAGTTACATTTCAAAAGTCTTAATAGGGTAACATGCGATATACATATATCCTAAGGAGATAAGTGAAGGTACAAACTAAGATACAGTGTATTTTATTTAATTAAATATGGGATGCTTGTACTCTAAGAAACGAAAAGAGGCACTTCGCAAAAATAAAGCTGTGATAACAAATTCAAAGAAGAAATACCTTACAGAAAGCTCACAGTCAAAGGATGATGTACGTATTAATGGAATTGCTGAAAATGTTCCTGAAATTACGGAAGATCAGAAGCGCCTTATTTTGGAATCATGGAATATAATCCAAGCAGACATGGCAAAAGTGGGAGTTATAATGTTTATGAAGTAAGTCTCTCTCTCTCTCTCTCTCTCTCTCTCTCTCTCTCTCTCTCTCTCTCTCTATATATATATATATATATATATATATATATATATATATATATATATATATATATATATATATATATGATCACTAAAAGTATCAATGTAGTTTTTCTTTGGTAAATTCTGTATATTTTTATATTTTTATTATAATAATATATTTTGAGCCATGATACACCCTCTACCTTTAACTACTTATTTATAATTCTTTATTGTGAGACATTTTTTTTTTTACATTGAAGATATAATAAAGAATGTAAAGAAAGAAAAAAACATACATAAACAAAAAGACATCATGACATTTAGTAACAAGTAAAATTATAAACAATTATATATTTAACACATCACAGAAAGTGTAGGCTTTTTTTCTTCAAAAAAATCTCTATTTACCTGCCAAATAAGGAATGGGCCAATTTGTCTGGTTGAGGGTGATGGGAGTTCAAAGGAGGTATAAAATAAGTGAAAAACAACAGTTGGAAATATCATACACACATTGGACTTACTTACTTAATTTAGATTATCCTCGTGTTCGGCCATATACGAGTTTTTAATGGGTGCACTGCACCCTAATTAATTTCTCGTCAGGTGTGTTGCCGGGTACCAAACAAAACTGCCGCTTTAATGTGTGCTAACACACGAATACACACTACTCCCTCGCTGCATGGTTTTCCCACTAGTGGGGTTCATTTAGGCACGACATGGGAGGGTGTGTACAATTACTTCTACCTGTACATAGGATTAGAGCCACAATGTTTACAGGTTACATGTACTTGAATGATGGCTGGAGTGGAAGGCTGCACGGGCTTGGCATGGGAGGTGCGAAGCGTGACGAAGTACTGAAACGCCATGTACGTACATGATCAAATTCTGCTCAGTTAGCTAAGTCGGGCTGTCCTTAATACCAATTGTACATGATGTACTTTTAATTTCCCGAAATTGCGTCAAAACACAATAGCGGGTTAAAGTAACTCTGACATATTTTGGTGATCATAATTTGGTGTACATTATAGCAAATATATTTGACCGGTGTTCGAATTGATCAATTTGATTTTTTTTTTTAAAGAAAGCTGAAATCAAAATGGGTTCTCTAGCTAAAGTGAAAACCCTTAGACATTTGAAAAAATTCTTTTTTAGCCCTTAAAAGGACTGAGGATCATCTTCTATTAATTGGCATTAGGAACGACTTCAGGCGGTTTGGCAGCTGGAATTTACGTCTGTCCCGGTCCCTGTTCGCTGGTGGGTTGACGAGGTCAGCAACATCGTACGGGCTCAGTGGCGGCCAGAGTGTAATGGGCTGATTTGGCAAATAGTGGGCATAAATCAGATTGTTGTAGATCAGAGTCGCTAGGGGGATCGGACATCTCCCATATTTCTCCCCCAGCTTCCGAATGTTCTCGCCTGCCTGTCTGGTGCTTTCCCTCCGGTCTTGGGGTAAGAGGCCCTCCATCAGCATCTTATATGGTGTTGAGACTGT
Organism: Margaritifera margaritifera; assembly: GCA_029931535.1. NCBI lineage: Eukaryota > Metazoa > Mollusca > Bivalvia > Unionida > Margaritiferidae > Margaritifera > Margaritifera margaritifera. The sequence continues at coordinate 3,988,299 of JAQPZY010001622.1, forward strand.
ACGAAAGTCTTCTATATGCCGCCTAGCCTTGTCCGCATCACCCAGGAGTTCTTCTAGTCCCATCTTTGATGTTTGATCAACGAGGTATTGCCCTGCTTCCCATTCAAGTTTTCTCTTTTGTCTGCTTTTCTCGTCCCAATTTGGGATCTTCTCCGGTTGCTGCTTTGTTGCTGGTGGAGGGGGTTGCATCTTCGCTTCCGCCGCCTGTTGTTTTTGTTGTTGTAGTTGTTGTTGTTTATACTGTTGCTGTTGTTTTGGGGTCATTGATGGCGTTGGGGGTGGAGGTTGGCTCCTCATAACAGCCCCCTGCTGCTTGGTGTCCGCAGCAACTTTGTTTCCTTCCTTTCTTCCTCTTCTTTATTCTTCCTTTCTCTCCTCCTCCCTTCTCTGCCTTGCCCCCTGCTGAACTGATGTTGATGTTTGTGGCAGTGAAGTTTGCGTCCGTCCTAGCCTCAGGCAATTTCGAGGCTAGGATAGGCGTTGTTGTTGGAGGTAGAGGTACTGGTATCCTGGGTTCCACGAGGGGGGGGGGATCTCGGTATCGGTTGAGTCTGCGTAGCTCGCTCCTTCTGTCGATCCTGTGGTTTTCATCCCTTTCCCGGTCTTTTTGGGGGGCTTCTTATATTGCTTCTGTTGTTGCAATCCTCCTCCCATATAAGCAGAAGGGTGGTCCTTCTTGCTTGGGCCCTTAGGCTCCATTCTGATGCAATACTAAGGTCTAAACCTTGTATTGCATTCAGGGCCTACACATTGGATGTAATAAATGGCTTTATAAGGGAATGGCTGTTAGAGTAGGTTGAACTGTATTTACGTTGCAGAATCATGCCACAATTACGAACAGGGAATCGCTTCAAGTTTCAACTGATCACATTACGGCGTTACTGATATAACTCTTACTGTTTGGCAAAAATCACGGATGCAGATCAGATTATCAGTTTTTAGCGGTCAGTCTGTGCCTAGCAGATCAGATTATTAGCTTTTCGCGGTCAGTCTGTGTTTATAACCTCCAAAGATATGCATGGAAAAGAGGTGTCTGTAATCCATAGGTGTCTGTAATCCATATATAGCGTTGTATTAGATACGTCGCATTTACAGATGTTATTGTTAAATCCTGTATTATAAACCTGGGTCCAGCCTCATAAGATACACTGTACTACCTTTTGACCGTAAAGTTCTCTCTGCTGCGCTGAGGAAAAACACACCCTTCCTACAGCAACGAAAGTGCGCCAGTCCGATCTAGTCTGCTTACAAAACTGAAAAACAATCGGAACACGGACGCGTCTTTTCCGCCAATGATAGGAAATGATAGGAAAAACATATCGGAAATACTACAGCCGCATTACGTATACATCTATCTTGTTAACCAAATAAAGTCATCTACACGTCAAATAACATCACAGCGTTCATTACGGCGACTTATCGATTGAGCAGACTTATTCTTAGTCAAAACATTCTCAAGTAATTCTATAACGGTATCCTAATGTTTTTCATAGGGTTCTACTTTGCCTGGCATACTTCAAAATGTGATTGAATTGTCCGCCATTATCCGGCAATTTCCGCCTATTTACGCTACATCACTTGATCGAAATATTTCCGATATGAATTTTGGAAGAAAAGCCATGAGGTCTTCCAAATGTTAATAATAATACAAAAAAATATAAAAATTAGAGTTGCCTCTTATCGCAGGAAAGGCATGTGTACTGTTCCTGCTTATTCCAACTGAAATAGGATAATGAAGCAGACAGTATGTTTTCATGTTGTCGTCTTTTAGCGGCTACAGCCGGTATACATATAAGCAGACTCTTCAGTTATTATTTACATAAGCATGATGGGTAGTTATTATTTACATAAGCATGATGGGTAGAACTTTATTGTCGTATGTTTTACAATTTATGGACAAATACAAAATAAGAAAAGCGTATGTAACCATTGTGATTCGTCGTCGTCGTTGATCATTTGACCTGTTATCTTTGCAACGCTTTCAACGTATCAGGTGCGCTATAAGAATCTATTAGAATTATATATTGCACGTTGAACATAAGCAGCCGCTGCTACTAAACCCAATCATAAGTGATAGTATTGTTGTTGTTCTTTTTTTCCTCTTCCATCTTTTGTCAGCGCTTATAAAACGATCAGACATAATAATGTGATCAACACCTTGATTTCATTTGAACGACGGTCTCGTTTATAATTAGAGAATAATGGAATGATTTATTCATATTAAGGGAATTCCTCAAGTCTTCAATTATTATTATTATTATTATTATTATTATTATTCAACATTTCGTCACGTGTATAAAACTTCTGTATTATGTACTACATTAAGACAACTATCCACCGGAAGTAGAATCAAGAAACAAGTTACAAAGGTTCACAGCCAGACACCTTTTGGGAAATACTCCTGTGGAAAAGTTATTTCCTAGGAATGGCTTATGAACAGCTTCATTCTTGAATGATGCTTACATTAAATTTTGTTATTTGCCAATCAAACAGTATAATGAGAGAGAAAATTGTCAGAAATGTGTAATCACATCCACAGCACTGTCTATCGGGTGATTTGCATACAGTCCCTGTGCTGACATCTTAAAGAGACTAGTATTGTAATCAGCGTTTTGGGGAAATCAATGTGTAGGGAAACGAAAGCTATGGTTTCTATGTAAATGTAAGCATAAACCAGATATTCATTAAAGGACAGAAAACGAACAGGTTTTTCTCCCTATTTCATGCCCCGCCAGGAATGTGAAAGGGATGTATAGTCTTACCCTTGTCCGTACGTCTGTCTGTCAGATCTCTGTTAAGTTTTATTGTTTAGGTTAGGGAATTAATTTAATTCAAACGTGGGAAAAGGTGAAGCATTCGTGTTCTGTAAACACATTTGGTTCCGCGCTACACGTTTATGTTGAATGTTTGTCGTCCGATTTTAGTCTCGTCAACCGGCACAAGCAATACTATATCTAAATTATGCCTAATTAATCAAATATTTATCTTATGTTAAGACTGAATGTTAAACGTAAACTTACATGAGAAGATATTGTTTTAATATGTAACGGAACCTATACAGAGATTGACTTTGAGAAAATATGTATCAAATACATTTTTTGTTTCTAACGGGCTAGTTTCATTAAACTTCCTGACGATTTAATTTACAATAAACCTAAATTCTGCATTCGCATCACTTTTCTTTACATAGATGACAGTCCTAACAAAATCCATTAAATCCACTAGATGGATAGCAAATAATGTTACGGCTCTATGGCCTAAAAATATGTAACAGAAATAAAGTAAAACCAATAAAATCAAGTAAAATTAACAAGCAATTTATTTCTAGACAATTACAGTGAAAATTCAAAAGATACTTACAATAACGTGAATTAAAATCCAAATAATCCTAAGTGTCCTAATCGCAAGTCCAAAAATATATAATGTTCCGAATGAATTCCAATATCCCTGAATGTCCTGGTGTACCCCAAGTCTTAAATGTCATTATGGGTCACAATGATGTAATCCGGAATATTTTGAATGAATTCACATTAATCCCAAAAAGTTATAAAATATATGAGCACTTTAGTATTTCCAATGAATAGTTTAAATAAATAATTCCTCTCTCTGAAGTATATCTGGTTTTCACAACTGTATCATCTGATTTCAACAACACAGCTACAATAGATTCCTTACAGACTGATCTTTTAGAATCGAAATTCTAGAATAGGAATGAATTTGTTGACCAAAATCTGTATATAAATACACATGCTTACATGACCTATGTCACATCAGTCTAATTGCGAATTGCCTATGAAAATACTGGCCTACCTGACAATTCTTACATCAGAATATGAGTAATTTTTATGGAAAATTACTTTGTGTACCTGACTTTTGTCACAACAAGACATGGAAATAACAGTCCAGCTGCTAACAAAACCGGCCTTGGGCTCCAATGCTATGTAAACATGTTGCTTACCATAATCTGACTAAAGTACAACTTACAATTATGGACATATTATAAATTCAATATACGTCACAATAATAGGTACTGCATTTTTGTCCCAAAAAGGTGCAGAAGAAGAGGGTCATCTATGTAAAAGATGATATTGTGCAAATCACTAAGTAGTATCAATTTACAAATGAAATTACATTGCAGCACTTGTTATATTACAAAAGATAATGTGGTGTTTACAAACATATTTTAGACATCACAGTCCACATTACTTGCAGTACAGACAGAAGCATATGGATAACACATTATGGGAACGGAATTTGTCTTATAACACTAACATAATTATGATTTCCAATTCCCAATTCATAAATTTCAATTAATTAGAGAAAGATTTTTGAGAGGATTCGATGACTTGAAAAACTTGGTGAAAATTTATGCATCATTTGCAGATTTTAAAAAAAATTCTATTAGACGTTTATCTTCCTATTTATTGTTATTGTAGATGAATCACTTATTGTTTGTGCTATTTTCTATGAGGCTGTCATACTTACGAAAGTGAGGTATCTTGAATCTGATTTATAAAGCAAACTGGCATAAATTTACCATCATAATATATGACACTATTTGCTATTCATTATTTATTAATTCAAATTCATTAGTTGTTTGTCACTGACACCTGAGACTTTGCGATGAGTATCCCCGGGTATACTTTATTGGACATAATAAAATAAATATATCAATTTATATGTGGTTTGTTTGTTCCCATATCGTTCATAAATCTATCACCAAACGTCCCCCGCCCTTCTTCATTTAATATCCTTGGATGAATTGAAGTTTCAAAGTCATCTCTCTGATACAAAGAGATTTTAAAAGAAAGATATAATCTCCCCAGCCGCAGTAGGTGTACAAGTGCAAAAGATTTAACTGTTTACTCGAGCCCTACACATCCTTAACTTATTTCCGTCGTCAGTAAAATAGCAAGTAACTTGTTGAGTTCAGATAACCTCAATTGCGGAGGACTAATCTCTTGGAATGTATCCTTTTTTACCACCGGACGGAGTTTTCTCACATTCCTATGCGTGGGATTTTCTGCTCTTTAAAAGAATCGGGATGCTCTCTTTGCGTGTGTTTCTGGAGGCACTATTTGGTACCGAAAACTTGTTGGTAGATTCTGCATTTGACACACATGGTCGTTTAAGATTACTTTGTTTGCGAAAGGTTGTCCCACAAGCCTTTCAGCCATGTAAGTCTATGTGTGCAGCTTCATTTGTCTGCGCAAGTTGGAGTTGAATCGAAACTTCTTATCGCACACTTTGCAAATATGTTCTTTTGCCCAAGAATGTTCAAAAAGGTGGACTTTCAGTTTTGATATGCTCTCACATTTAATACCACATATTTCACATTGAAATTGTAAATCTTGATTTTCTCTCATATTGTGATGTTCTAGGTCTCTTCGGCTAGCAAAAGCCTTTCGACATGCAGAACAAATATAAGGCCTGAATCCTGTGTGAGTTCTCCGTTGACAATCCATGGTAAACCTACTGAACGATCTAAAGCCACATTCCTTGCAAATATATGTATGTTTTCTTTCACGTCTGCCTTCGAGTTGTTTCAGTACGCTGGCGGTCTTCAGTTCCTTTGCGCAGAATCTACACAAAAACATGGTGATATCTGAAACAAATGACTTAAATAGGTTAATATGCAAAACCTTACCATTAAAATATGTAATGTTTGTTTAAATAAAGAACGGGCTTAGTGCAAGTCCCACAATATCATTATCTCAACAAAAAGCCATGAGTAGACGATTGGAATCTCATAACTTGATATGTTTGTGTGGGGACTATCCTCTTTTGGGTGTTTTGTGGATGGCTATTATTTTAAAAAAAACTGCAAACAGGGGAAGCATTTTCAGGAGTACAGACTTATCTAAGCATCCTCTGGAAGTGATATTAAACCTCCGTCAGGTGAGTCAGTGTAAGAAATACGCTTACATTTGAAGTTACATACTCTTTTATCAATTTCTAAGGATCAGTCTTGGGGCTATCTGGGTTAAAATTGTCACTGTGCGAGAATGTTTGCAGAAACCAGACAGTCTTTGGCAATACAATGAATGTATGCAGATTCCTTGCTATTCGCCAAGTACTTTAGGCACAGTCACATTCAGGATGTATGGTAAATAACGAAGCACAAACTTACCCTGAAGTGGACAAGATGGCTGCTGAAATTATGCGGCGCCTATCCCGGTTATGACGTAGTATACCAGCCGTGTATCTTAAAATGCGGAAATGTTCAATATGTGTTTTATTGTTTTAAAGTTACATCAGTATTTACAATAAGCTCTTTTGACTTCGACCCTCAATTTTAGTTTAGGAATGTGAAAAAAATAACCCTTCATTATGCATCGGTGGATAAGGAAAGTCCACCCTCAGAATGTTCCTGTCCTACACCGATGTATCTGACGGATTCTAATAATGCTAACTTTTTTCCTGTGCTAGATAAATCTGTCTGATCCTAGGGTAGATAGGCTCACGTGCTTCTAGTGTAACGTCATTAACATGTGTCACCGAAAATAGTACACAAACTTTAATAATTCTTTAAGGTGTTTGCCGAAAAAATGATGCACGGGCTGCGAGAGAAAAAGAATCTCATGTTTAAGTTTAGTCCCTATGACAAATTGTATCCCCTCTGGTTGGATTTTCCTATATTACCCACATGCAAGGGGGATAATCTGTTAATCTTTATTTATACTGCACTGATTATCAGGAAAAGTCCATCCTATATGGTTACACATGGATACAGGAATATCTCCTTTACAGATGATTACGCTGGATACGTAATGTATATAGGTTTCATGCTATACGATGCTCAAAAACATTTATTTTCCGGCATGTACTAATGGACTTGTGTCCCCCGCACAAATCCCTATGCACAGGGTATTTTGTTTCAACATATATATGTTATGTTCACAACAAATGTGCAGTAATACCTTTATCAATTGCGTGTTTTACATAAATACGCTGTTGTATGTAATACGACCAATGTGCAGAGTGCCTATTATATTAATGATCTGCCACAACAACACAGATAAATATGAATTGGATATAGCACTGCTATCTCCGGTGGGCTTTGTATGGGATTTATAACGATTTAGAGCACGGATCCGGTAACAATTTATAAATATACAAATGTGATACCACGTTTAGTGTAACTTAAAGTAAAATCTCTTACCGTATTTACATGTGTATTATTCACACCCTTACGAGAACAGTTGTTGGTTTGTATATAAATGCACTTTCAACGCATTATAGGTTATATCATGTGAGAGAAATGGGAACCTAACGCCTTTCCCAAGGAAACACCGAAGCAGTCGGCCAGGTCTTGACGGTTATCGAAACCGCGACCCCTGGATTACGAACGCGATGCTTTACCAGTTGAGCTACAGCGGCTCCAACATGAGAACATAGTAAACCCAGACCTGCATGAGCATTAAGCGCATACAGATTAGAGTCCACTCAGTCCACCTAAAAATAATAGGCACTGCATAGACTCTGATCTGCCGGCGCAATATATCACGCAGATCTGAAGCTACGCTGTTCGTACTTAGTCGCGCACTATCCATCGAGTAAGCAAGGTTTAGTTCATTCTCAAATAACTTTCTTTTCCAAATCATAGTAAAATCAAATTTATGGGCATATTTCAATCATATATCACTCAATACGGCCTAAAGGGGCTTAGAAAAATGCTTTGACACAGGACAGGATAATCAAGCACACTTACCCAAAACAAGTGATCCAATTAGCTTATGTTCACTCTATGCTGATCTATAAAAAAAATTATTGTAATGAATGTGGGATTCCGCGTTCTGACTAGTTCAACTAAAGACATATTGACAGATTTAAATCAGCACATATCGTGCATTATTATGTTCTTTCGGAATGTTTGCAAAATTTCGACGGGAACTGTTTGTAATACCAATTAACTATTCATTGATTCCACAGAATTCCACAGACTCAACTTCATTAGTCTGGAAGTTACTTCAGTTTTCATCCCACCACTAGCCATTATCAAAGGTCCATTGCTTGTAAGTCAACAGCTTGTATCGAGATTTAGGGATTTAGAGAATTTTATAGCATCATGCTTCTTATATTAGTGGAAAAAATCACCGTCATGTGTACAGACTAAAACAATTATATACGCGAAACTGAACATTTGTCCTGAAGAAACCATTTCAGGTTTCTAATAATTTGGCAAAATGCTTGTGGAGTTTCCGATCCGTCCAAAAACACGAGCAAGAGACAGCAGCAACATGAAGTGAGTGCCCTTTTCCGCTTGAAAAATCCTGTCCTGATAATTATAGTTTCGCTGTATTTTTATGAGAAAGCACCAGCTGATGTCACAATAAGTTATTTGAGATCAATCACTTTTGGTAAATTTAGCACCAGCTTTACAGATTTATCGATACTAAGGCTATGTTATTCCCCTAAAAACCTATTCATAAAATCTTATACAATTCAATTCTTCCTTGTGCGCATGTTTTTCTTTTGGCGCCTATTTTTCAATGTAAGCAGTCAGAGCTTGTGGAGCTCTCTTGATACAAATCTTCATAATCTTACCACCTTTCCTTTAATTCCATAAACCGGTTCTTGAGTTAATGTGTTTACACACACACACACACACACACACACACACACACACACACACACACACACACACACACACACAACCACAGAGGGAAGTAATTACAGAACCCTTTCCGGTATACCGATGGGTATAAAAAGGACAATCAGTCATAAGTTAATTCAAACTTATCTGCATTTAAGAGCACCTGCTCATAAGGCCATTTACTGTAAGTCCCATCAGTGGCCTTTTATATACAGGTTTGACTGTAGATTGATATTGCAATAATTTTTCTGGGGTGGAGGAGGGGGGACAAAGCCAAAATCAAAAGGGACAAGCCTTCAAAGTGATACCAATATGCTCAAGGGGAGAGGTAATCTCCCACAGTCGGATTTGGGTGGTTTAATATTTTGCTGGTTTGTTTAAACATTATTGCAGGCTTGCACAGATATATATATATATATATATATATATATATATATATATATATATATATATATATATATATATATATATATATATACTGCACAATGAATTGTATTTTAAAAATGGGGGCAACTATCCCCTCTTGCCCCCTCCTCCCCCCCCCTGCTGACCCCCACGCCCTTTGGACCTTCACGTTCCAGGACCGCTAGACCCTAATTAAATAGCTATAGAAATCGTTGTTATTGGTTGGCATGCTACAACAGGGAAATAAAATTGGATTGCCTCTTTGACCCAAATAGATTACCACTAATGATTAGAATCTGGTACTATACACAAGAGTCATTCGCTACTCTGGTGTGATTGTTTTCGAAATGTTTGCGGTTGTGATTATAAGTAATGTTGCGATCCGGAACAAGATGGGAAATGAAACTAACGTGTCTTTTGCTATAACAATCGCTACCACCTTTGGTTCTTTTGATTATAATATTATATATTATTCCTGCGAAACGGAAAGGATGATAATTATATCAAGTTAGTAAAGAATCTTGACATGAATATTTGTCGGAAAGAAATTGGAACACGTTTATATAATATCTGCCGAGATATTGAACATCAAATGTACTGTTTATTATATACTGGTATTTTGCCAAGTCGCCAGTAGAACAAAATAAAGACAGAAGAGTATACCAAAGGGAACACAACTAATTATCGACTCTAGACATAATTATCACAAATGATGCAGACAAAACTGTATTATTTTTAATATTAAACTTACCTAGTGAGAAGAATAAGAGAATTGAGAATAAAGATTAGCCTAGACAGTAATGCTGTCGGTGATGTAATCTCTTAAACTGCTATGTTTCTTAAAAGCAGTCTTAAGAGTACACAGGACTCCTCTGAGTTTGTATATGCTCTCAAGTAGACATTAATAAGAGTACACAGGACTGCTCTGAGTTTGTATATGCTCTCAAGTAGACATTAATAAGAGTACACAGGACTCCTCTGAGTTTGTATATGCTCTCAAGTAGACATTAATAAGAGTACACAGGACTGCTCTGAGTTTGTATATGCTCTCAAGTAGACATTAATAAGAGTACACAGGACTGCTCTGAGTTTGTATATGCTCTCAAGTAGACATTAATAAGAGTACACAGGACTCCTCTGAGTTTGTATATGCTCTCAAGTAGACATTAATAAGAGTACACAGGACTGCTCTGAGTTTGTATATGCTCTCAAGTAGACATTAATAAGAGTACACAGGACTGCTCTGAGTTTGTATATGCTCTCAAGTAGACATTAATAAGAGTACACAGGACTGCTCTGAGTTGGTATATGCTCTCAAGTAGACATTAGTAAGAAAGTCTTGAATAATTTCGGGAGAGGAAGATAATTTGTTTGGGTCAGCTCCTAATTAGATGGAAATGTAGCTGACAAAAATTACTTAAACGATATTATTTTCTCTTTAATTACTTTCCCGATCAACACATTATGAAAGCAAAGCGTTTACGTTCATGTTTCCAGATTTCATAACTATATTGACTCAATCATTCAGACTGCAGAATTTTTGGTTGATGGTATTGGTAGGAGTTTTTTGCTTAGAAGGAAATAAAAACAAAGAAGTTCTGCTGATTAATGAAAACTAAAATGTATCTTATTCCAATAGAATGTTCATCGTAATAGCCTAAACAGGAACTCCACACAAATTTCTTAAACTCCTGAATGTCAAAAGTCTTTGCGGTTTATTAAATAAGCGTTATTAAATAAAATTACCTACATATCAAATGATATTGTTGATAGCATATATATATATATATATATATATATATATATATATATATATATATATATATATATATATATTCGTAACATAAATCGTCTATCTTTCCACTTTCCTTGTAATGTCCACCTTTATGTTTCGAGAATTTAATTTTACACTTGAGAAGTGATTGAATCATAATATTGACATTATTATTTGTTTTGGTAAATACATCATTTGAACAGATCATAAATATGAACTGTCTCAGCATTATGCATTTATATTAGAACCTCCAAAACTAATTGCTAGAAATATAAATCCAACAAAATATGTGTGTAAACCTTACTGAAAATTCTCCTACTGTATCAGAGTGAGGAATAATACATTTTTTGTATTACTTTGTGTCTATTTTACCATGAAAAAAATTTGCTCCAAAACAGAATTAAAATATTTTCTGTGCTTTCTTGCTAAATCTTCAAGAAGGTTCAGCGAACTTAAACATTATATTAGGGATGATAACTTGTTAAATGTTGCAGTATTTATCTATTTGAATATTTTGTATTTTTACATGGCTAATTGTATTAAAAACCTTAAATCACTACAAAAATTAAAGGTCAGTGTGCATTTTCTTGTCCTACTCTTAGATAAATCTCTATCCCCCGGGCAAGGTTCAAAGATGGCACATTTGTTGAAATCATATAGGTTTTCAATAACAGAAAGCCTGTCTGGCCGATTTACAGAAGGTCGTAATCGCAAAAGATTTTCAGTGATCTTCTTTACTTTCGTTGCTTGTATCATTTACTTTTTACAAGACTGTTATTGCAATTATCTGAGACAGAAATTACGACCACGTCATTTTACATCTAATCTCTCCCAGAGTTCATAGTGAACGATACACCTATATAACACTCGGAACGTCTTCGGTCTTTCCGTCGCATGGGAAAGAGACGATGCTGTTCCGAATACTATATAAAGTGACGTCATATTTATGACGTCATCATGTAACGTGTGAACAGACTGATACATTGCATCTACCCACTGGGCGCTTCGCCATACAGGTGCGGACAATAAGGGGACAACAACAACAATTAAGAGTTTAAGGCATATCGTATACAATGTCACATGTCAAATCACACCGCGAATAACGTCTGAAGGGCGTTATGTAAGCTGTGTCTTTCGGCAACTGACAGTTTTTACCACCATAAACACAGAAAAAATAACATTAAGTCTTTTTATTGCAATCATGAACTCACTTACTAAAATTGTCTTTGACTGTCTTGTTTTATGTCTCTGTTTTTCTTTCCTGACTTGAAGTGAAGGACTATATCTTTTTCTAAAGCACGAAACAAATTTTTCAGCGGGTGAGGGTGGATGGGAGAGGACAATCCCCAGCGGATTCAACAACCCCTTCATCTCACAAAACCAGAGTTTATCTCCAATAATTGAGATTGATACATTTCTTTTTTTGTAACACACTTCTTAACGATTTTTGAAACAAAATTGTGGGGATTTTCTAAATTTAAAATCACTCTGCACTGCATATAATTTTCCCCCATAGGAGCCCCCAGCGTGTCTATTAAAAATAACTTTCCTGAGCTGTTCAACTTTGAACGTGCTTTAAACTTGTATCAGATAAATTTATAATGTGAGGGAAATTGTGGCATGGATTTTCCATGATCAGCTTCAATCTTCAAAGAAATTATGCTCATGGAGTTAAGTGCATTTACCTTGACTATATCAGGCCACACTTTCATGAAACAGTTTCCATGGCTAAATCAGGCCCCACTTTCACTAAACATTTTCCGTGGCTAAATCAGGCCCCACTTTCACTAAACATTTTCCGTGGCTAAATCAGGCCCCACTTTCACTAAACATTTTCCGTGACTATGTCAAGTCCCAGTTTCACTAATAATTTTTCTGATGCTAAATCAGGCCCCACTTTCACTAAACATTTTCGGTGGCTAAATCAGGTCCCACGTTCACTAAACATTTTTCGTGGGTACATCAGGTCCCACTTTCACTAAACATTTCCAATTTTCTTCCTCATATTGATGTTTTTCAATATCTTTCATACATTGCTTGGTTTAGAACAGTGAGTGTTTTTTACTGACTCGAACTTAAAGAATTCCTTAATTTGTACTTCAAGGAAAAATGCACCCACAATCGTGCAATTTTAAAATTAAAGAGTAACTGTTCAAACCTTGTATTATATCTATACCTCACAAAAGTCTTAACATTGTCAGAAATATCATAAGGAAGATAATGCAGAATCTTAATTTCAGGAAATGTTTTGAGAAATTATGTGAAAATGAGGCCACCGTTTATGGAACTGTTAACGTCTTATTGTGCTAATGCTCTGAATAAAACAAAACATTTCTCCTGAACATGTCTGGAAATATGCCAATTGATTTTACGTCGAATTCGATGGATTTCCTCTCTCTCTCTCTCTCTGTAGTGACCGCCGTCACAAGAAAAGTAACTCGTACAGATCGTTCGCTCGTGAAATTCATTATGGGAAGAAACCTAATCTGTATCTGGACAAGTGCGAGATATGTACAGACTAGTAAGAATAGTCCAATTAACACATGATTTGATTATACTGGTTGAAAGGAAACACTTCTGAAGTATGCGAGAATACCGTTAGACATCAACTATTTTTTTCCGAAATTCTAGCACAATTCGTGTGTACAACTTCTAGAGACTAATTTCAACGGACATTTCAGTCATTGCATTGAACTGAGCCAGGATCATGACGTGTCCAAATCAGAGTGGACAGAGAATTTCCAACATTATTTTCCTCTTGGTGTTACAGTAGTGATTAATTATTAACTTTAAAAGGAACTGAAATCCTTTTTGAAAAAAAAACATGTTTTTTCTTCTTGTATTCTTTTTCTCCTAAGTTGCCACCATTGATCACGCATTATTAGCATCTCTCTCACACACACACACACACACACACACACACACACACACACACACATGAACACAACACACACGTTCAGATAAGAATGATATCATTGTACGTGGTAATATGGAGAGACTTCTCAGCGTCTGCACTGAATTCCCCTCAGTGCTCCTCAACTTGACTTCGCAAAACTGCCATAGTGTCCTCATTGACATTTAACAAAGTAAAGTATACCCTTTCAGTGCACTCAGTATACGTTTGGCATGATTTACTGACTATAGTGTATGGTGCAACATTTTTAAAAAAAATTTTATTGATATATATCATGTACAAAAAGGAGAATTTGCTTGTTTGGATCACAAACAACGATAAACGGTGTTGACCAGCATTTTCTTTCTCTTCATTTCGGTTACTTCGTCGCGCGACTGCATTTTTAGCACTTGAAAGTTTTCATCTAACATTTAATTCAGAATAAGCAATAGCTGATTGGTGTAACATGTTGGCATTTTGACCCATGAAATTGCCCGTTACATGAAATAGTCGTATTAATTGCACTTATTATTGCGTGACGTCATGGAAACGCTGTGCATAGGGGCTCGTGCGCGTTCTTCGTCTGTGCATAGGAAGTGTTTTTACGTTGCGTAAAATATTAATTTCTTTGGTGAACGTCGAAAATATATTTAAACAATGAATTTTGTAATAGGTGGAATTTGTATTATCTGCCTTCTTTTTTATTTGTTTTTTAATTTTTTTGTGGAGGGAGGTGTCCGAATTATGTGGAGTAAATCATCAGAGAATCCGGAAACAGAAAACAGGAAACGGTGGTGTTTCAACCAACCACCTGTGCAAATTATACGCGTTACCATAAGATCTGTTATTGATTGATGGAGGGGGCCTTCTTCCTCGATCTTTCTGCGATCTCTCTGCGCTCGCTATAAATTTTCATTATGTTCACGAAGAAGGACATGAAGATAATCTTACGTAATACAAACTTTCTTTCTGCATTATGTGCTCATATAATGTTATAATAATAATAATGATAATGATGACTTAATAGAGCGCTTATTCTTTTAAAAAGCTCTAAGCGCTTTACAACATAACGTTAACACATAAAGGCATTAAAAAACAGTGTACACAGACAACATATAAAAACATGAAAATATCTCAAACAATATCAAAGACAAATGAATTATTACACACAAAACAACATGAAACATATCTATCTATCTATATTTTGTTGTTTAAAACTTGTTTGAAACGGCTTTGAATTAATGTATTTCACGTTGATACGTCTAAAGTTTGTCGAAGGGCAATATAACTACTGCTTTTCAATATTTAAAGTTTTAATATAATCTTAATCTTTTTTATCTTACGCTTATTGTAATAATCATTTGCTCAGCTCTCGACATAAAAATAAGAACTCTATACCAGATTGACTCCTATAATGTAATAGGAATCGTATATAGAATACTGTAATAGGAATTGTATATAGAATAATGTAATAAGAATCGTATACAGAATAATGTAACAGGAATCGTATACAGAATAATGTAATAGGAATCGTATACAGAATAATGTAATGGGAATTGTATATAGAATAATGTAATAAGAATGGTATATAGAATAATGTAATAGGACTCGTATGCAGAATAATGTAACAGGAATCGTATACAGAATAAAGAAAGTATATCAGAGAATATGGAACAACTCCAAATTAGAGCTAAAGAAAAGGATATAAACTGGTTTTGTACTCCAGACTTTTGAAAGCCAATAAGTTATTTTGAATGCCCATTGAGTACTTTATGTTCTAATAGATACTGTCGCTCAAAACACTCTTAATGCATCCCTATAGGAATGTACACCTCAGATGCTCACTAGATGAAATAGAAGCTATATTTATAAATTTTAAAAAAAGATCCGACATTATATCTACTTTTCTTGCTTTGCTTTCCGTTAGTTGATAAAACGTACAAGCTGCTCGGATTGTCCATAGGGTTAATTCATTGTACAAAGCTTTGAGAGAGACGATACAAGTTCCAATATATACTACAATCAATATCCGTCTTATATGGTCCAAAAATATCAATTTCAGTAATAGTCACGGGTTTAGATCATTGCGAATGCATTATTCTGTTCTAGTCCTTCGAAGGACACATAACTACTATAGTTAACTATATTAGAGTCTTAGAGCATTCTCAAAGTCTCTTTTGCATTGATAGCTTATGTAAAAGATTTCGATTCAAATATAATTCAAGAAAAAAAAAGAGAAAAAAAGAAAGAAAGAAAACACAAGTGCAACTGCACATCATCCCTCAACAGCACTTTGCATGCTCGATATGAATATCTAGAATAGATCCAGATATAGATCAGATTTATTTTTCTAAAATGTATTCGCTTCAAAAATTATATTAAACTAATTTGAGACGTTGAGAACTTTTATTGGTGCTTACCCTAAAATGGTTCTACATTGCATAAAAGACCACGAGTTAACAAACACATACTGTATGACATGATGACATAATGATATGATGTCAGCGTCAGTACAGAGACTAGCTGTACAATTATTGTCGCAGGAATAAAGCTTAAGGTCAAACAATTTAAAAATTATGGGAAGCATGATAGATAATTAGTGTTTTTAGAAAACACGTTGTCCAAGAATGCAATATATTGTTGAGTGCATGACCCCCGATGCAACTCTACAGTTTGCCCTAGAATCCAACGTTACAACGACCTTTGTGTCGATACGTTAAATGTACTAACAAAAAAGTAATATCTGGACTAACTTCAAATCACGCTACCACACGAAGTCTTGAATGGGAAGTCTTGTTCGAAAAGTAATGATGGGGTCTCTAAGAAACTGATCCTAATGTGGACCGAAATAAATGAGGTTACCTGGGGCATATGAGAAAACGGAATCGTTGGTCGAAAAAAATGTCTTGGTGTAAAGGACAGAGCATCCAGAATTGTAAATACTCATGGATACATCAATTCAATGATCAAACGTCCACGTCAAAATACAGATTGAATGAGTTTGGATATGAAGTCCAACATTTAATGTAAACTAAACTGCATAGATTGTAGCTACTACAAAATATGCAGTGAAGAAAGCCCAGCGTCACATACACTAACTATACAGTGAAGAAAGCCCAGCGTCACATACACTTTCTATAAACCCAATCTTTCAACACGTGACATCTTGATAACGTTGCGAAAGTGAATAAGACTCTGTAAGAGTAAATCTAGTCTTTTAATCAAGTTTTGCCCTAATTAAGAGTTATTTTGCGGCCTTTTCAGAAAGAATTTTGTCCATTGCCAGAAAGTTAACTTATTTCTACACTTGCGAGGAACACTAATTTAAATCCATCTGCTAAATCTAATTGGAGTACTGTTCCATATTTATCAAAGTGTTTCCTTGAGTTTTTCTTGTCAAAATATATTTCCAATTGTATTCCACAATAAATATAGTAAATAGAAGCTGATGCTGAATGACTTAATGATTGACGAGTGTCATGTTCCTTTGGATTGTTGACTAACGTATAGCTATTCCTCAATTTAGGGCTCTTGCATTCACAATCAGTCTTAAAATCTATCAATGTGGTCGAGCTATCACGTTTTTATGTCATTTTGATCAATGATATTTGTTATTTCTGTATCAAAGGTCACCCTACATTATTATTAGCAGTAATACATGGCCCGCTATTGATTGTATTCTGTGTAGGAACACAATGATCTAGGAAACGTATTATATTGAGACCTTCTAATGCTTTAATACGATTTTGCATGCGAGTTAACCGGAAAAGTACGTTGTTATAATTTCTGGTTATCTCTGTAATCATGCTTAAGTACTTAAAGGCATTACAACATTAAGTAACTTCCATATTCAGATGCACCAAAACTATCGTATTTATGCCAAATCATTACTTGGACACAACGTGAACAAATCAGCATAGGTTATGTTGACTCTTTTTGAAATAGTTACATTTTAATGAAATAACTGGAATTTTTAGTGCAAAAGAGCTTGTCGGAAACGGTTAAATAACACCTATTTATTCTGTGTTGTCTTTCTACGCAAAAGCTAAAAGGTTGAACTCAATAAACATTTTCTTTCCTGTTTAGGCTTTACTGCTGCTTTCTATTCAATACAAGTAACATTATTGCTTGTTATCAAATTTCCAGAAAAATCAGAGAAAACATATTAATGATTTTCTTAGGGACTACAATAGAATGCGATAACAGCTGATTGGCGCAATTAATCTAGTGGTACGTTGAATTTATAACAAAAGTTTCACTTATTTAATTAAATCGCTTTTTCTGTATATTTGACAACAAAGAAGCATAATTGTGAAGCTGTCTTGCATTTGCTCAAATTTGGTTTACTGCATAGTACAATTTATCTTACAAGACAGTGTTCTAAGTGGTGTGTCGTATGATACCACAACTAACAAATATTAGAGTCAAGCTTAAGCACTCACTTGCCACACTTATCCAAAAAGATGAATCATTTCAAATGTAATGACCAATTTCATTGAATTGCGCTATACGTTTAAATATTTGCCTTTTTAAAATTAAAAATGTCACATTTCTTGGACAAATTCTCCATCCAGGTTGTTTCTTTGGAAGTAAGATGCCCTCCAAAAATTTGAAATGGTACATCTATTCTCTAAATAAACGGATCTGGAGAAAGTATATCAGTTGCATGTTCCTTAGGTGTAATATGAGAAGTTTTGAGATGTTTGAGTCATTTTACAAAACTGCATGTCTTAACAATAGTACATAAACTTTGGAATCAAAAGGAGTGTCAGAAACTCGTTCTTTTATGTTGATTTTCAATTCTTATTTGGATTTTTACAACTTTGAGAGTGGTAAAATGTAGAATTGTATGCCCTCACTGTCAAGTATATGGTATATTTCTCACCATTGACCAGACCAGGAGCCCAGATATATGCCTTATCATAGCTCTGTGTAACATCTTAAACCAACAAATCGAACTCTTTTCCATAGAGAATGGCTAAGTTCATAATTCTTGTCAATATAGACTAAGCATTTCTCTAGTTATGGTGCCAGAGCCTAAACAAAATTGTCATGGACCCATCACGTTGAAAGAACCGAACCATCCGCATGTGTCCTATTTACATTGTAGCAGTACTCCAAGGGTAAATAAACACAATTGAACAACAACTATTCAGCCAGTTTTTATCTGCATTCATATGACGTTTAAAATCAATTAAAAGGTATGTAACAATGTGACCGGTTAATGTATATAGTAGGTGCATTTGTAAACAAGAAATCTTGTCTAAATTTGATGATTCCCACATCTGAAATGGCAGCAGCTATGGTTTTCAGCATCTCTTTATTCAAATACGTACCAGATAACTACTTTCCATTTACATATTTGGTTTAAGTGCACATAAGAAAATACCTAGAGATAAATCTGGGATGCTTAGTCATGAAAAAGAACGTGGTCCCTATGAATTCTGTTAAATTAAACTTGATAGGTGTTCCTTTAATCACTTGAAATATCTTTCCTTATTTTCGACGAACTTCAATTTTTTTGGCTAATTTAATTGTATTTATCTATTTATTTCAGTGTATTTAGTCAATTTATATAATTCAGCACCTGTAAGACTTTTAAATTATAAATAAATAAGAATATAAGTAAATTTCATGCATATATATATATATATATATATATATATATATATATATATATATATATATATATATATATATATATAAAAATAAAAGGATGGAATATATTACTAAAACAAGTAATTTACCATCGGGCCAATTTGTAGCTTACTATTTATAAAATTCTGATTGTTGCATAGGAATATAATTATATTTTTAAACAAAGTGAATACTCCAGAACTCAATTTCGATTGAAGACTATATATGCAGACACACACACACACACACACACACACACACACACAGACACACATTAAGTTTTAAATACAATAATCACTAATTGATAATATAACTTCAACCAATCAATGTAGGCAAAAATATTCTTCCAAATTAGGTTACAAGCAAGTCTTTAAATCAAATGGAATTTTGAAAATGTTTCTATCAATGGTGCAAGTAGATTTTAACTCTTATCGGTACGGTACCCAACCCACACCCACACACCCCCAACACACTCCTACCGAGTCTTTCCAGTAAGGTCGTATCGGCAATAAATGTTTTAACGGTACAGCGTACCTGACCGTACCATCTTACTTGCACCACTAGTTACTATTGAAATATTATTAAACATTTTTTCTACATATTAATTAAGGGTTGTATATACAAACAATTGTCATTAGACTTGAAACCTGGTGCACAGTTTGCATACTAGCAGATTGCTTAAAATCTCTACCTAAAGAGAACAATATTTGCAGGCCCATTGATTATAGCTGCCACTCGATTAAGTTATAAGGCATTACAGTTCTGTTCTATCGCCCAAAGCAGTTGTATATATGGTCTCTCTCATACACGACAATTGTCAATTGCAACGTTATTTAACTTTCTAAATAAACGCTGACTAGCAGTGAGTGAAGTGTATTCATTTCTCTGCAGAGGAACCATGGTTTACAATTTTAATAAATGTGATCTTCATTGTTTTTCTGCTATTGTATGCACCATACGCCAAAGCAGTCCCAGCAGTCCACAATAAGGACACTGACAAATATTTCCTGAAAATGTATAAATCCCTCAGCTTAGACTTTGACATAAAGGGCATTGACAGATTGTACAGAGTAAAACTGAATTTTTAAATAAAAAGGGATATCATCATCAAATGCGCTACCAATTGTGCCCGTCAAAAACTGTATGCAGCCCTTACATGTCTCAAAGACATAGATTACGGTGGAGCCATTAATAATGAGGATCTAACTAGACCAAGAAGTAAGCTGCTTTTCGAAGCTAGGAAGCTAGTGAAATTCAGGCGCCTAGATATCTGATGGAGCGATCTTGCTAAAAACCAGCACATGAATTCTGATGATAACCTGACGGAACTTAAACTTAGTGTAGATTGTATTATCTTTTCAGAGAGCCTTCAGAGCCTTATCCATCGACCTCTGAGGGAGATATATAAGTCCACTTCATAACCTATGAAAGCCACAGTTCGTCTTATCCTAATTACATTGTTGCTATATTACTACAACTTATACGATCAATATACTTTTCCTTACTTTAGCTTGCTATGTTGCTATTTTGTATTTTGTATTTTGTAATTTTTGTAATTGTAACATGTTCCATTTCGCCTTCACACCCAACTGACATTTTGTTTTTCTTCTTTTGTTCTTAAAGAACATATGTACACATT
The DNA here is from genome assembly GCA_029931535.1 of Margaritifera margaritifera. Lineage (NCBI taxonomy): Eukaryota > Metazoa > Mollusca > Bivalvia > Unionida > Margaritiferidae > Margaritifera > Margaritifera margaritifera. The sequence goes on from JAQPZY010001622.1 coordinate 4,009,243, forward strand.
CAGTTTCCACTCAGTATTGTTTTACTGTACATGTTTATAGCTTTTTCTGTGCTTTAATTGTTAATTTATCAGATTATGTCATTGTGAACGTTACTAGAGAAGTATGTTTATAAATTAGTGCTAAAAATTGCATCTGCTACAAGTCTAACACCCATGAAGAAAGACATTGTTGCTAAATACTATCTTTACGTAACCTTTATCGCTGCATGACAAGATTTAGAAAATATCATTATTCCCTTACTAAGTTGCACAGAAATTGATAGTGCATGCTTGGAAAAATTAGACATATTTTTACATTTTTACAGTAATTGTCAATTTTACTAAATTCTTATTTCTAATTTTCAGATATCACGAGCTTAGTATAGACAGGTATTTAATGGTAGGTATTCACTTGAAATGTCTGCGACAATTTATGGTATAATAGTTTATATGTTAACTAAGATTTTTGTAATAGGATCGAGTTGGGTGGAATCGGATCCAGCGAAGACACATAAGACAAGCATGTGAATGAGATGTTTATTTATAATGCAAACAAATGATAATTGAATTTATTATGCGCTAGGACACATCTTTACTTCAACCTCTCATAAACTAAAATATAACAACTGAAAACACTACCCTACTCAAGTGCACAAAGTTCATCAACGGATATAACAAAATGGTATCGTTCCCCAACGGATACGATAAAAACATTGTTCGTCAACAAAAAATGACAAATAATATCGTTTGTCAACGGATATGATGAATGCATGGATTTCATTATTTCCGATGAATGGTCGAGGTATGATCTCGTGTAGCCTACTCCTCCCGACCTGATGAAGGGTGCTTTGGAAACCTCCCTACCCCACAGACTTGTTGATCCAGAATCTTTTTCCCCTCACACTGAGCTAACCAGTATCGTCCCTCGAACTAATATCACCATTATCCCCAGTATCCGGGTTAAACAACCCACGGAGATAGACGACTCTCTGTAACAGCTAAAATACAATAAATGAGCCGTGTAATACATGATACATGTTTAAGTCGAACACAGTGATATACATTTCGCATGCGTGCACATGAACTGATTTAGTTACACATTAAATTCTTCTTTCATAAGAACGACTGTGCGAGATTATTATTATAATAACCAGGTTTGTACATGAATCTGTCTACGACAAAAAATAATCTCACTTGATTATAAAATTCGAACGTTTCTTGTCGTTTAATGCGTTCAACATAAGACTGAATTCAACTTGTCAGTTCAGCTATACAATGTCTAACCCGATATCATGACGTTATGTAATAAAGATCTGACTTTATAGAAATTTAGGATAAATTCTGAAACAATTAATATATTAAACAATTTCATCACCTAGAACTGATAGCAATAAAGTGTTACATTTTCACATACCTATACAGCTGAATCTTGCTTCGTTAAAATGGACAGCTTCCTGACTCAGCAACATTTTGACGATATAGAGAAAAATAACACTATAAGTACTATAGACGTAGTCAAATCCATGGTCAGAGAACTCGGGTTAAAAGGAGTCCTCACTGCCGGCGCTTTGTGCATGTTTCAGTGAGTGAACAGAAAGCAGTATTTCGAAATCGCCAAGGTTAAAACCATACACCTGGGTAACGCTGTACCCGGGAAAGAAATACAATGTATATTTATGTTTATGTATAATACAAAAGGTATTTTCGTGCACACAATTCCGTGACAATTATGTGGTAACTACATTTATGTGATAACAGAGCTTATATAGTAACTAAGTTGTACATTGTATCTTTGTTTACAATGCCATACTTGTTTTGCCTTAATTCTTTGTATTTTTCTTTCCATTACTTTCTTATAAGACCCCTTTGAAACTCAAATTGTTATCACCAGTGATACGTAGTTTATATTACAACGCTGTTATGCATACTTCTATAAACATTCAAGATCCTCACACTTCGATCACAACATAACCATAAAAAGGTCTTTTTTCTCGACATGGTTTCTCATTCATCATTATATTTGTATTGCATCTTTTTGTATTTTTACTTTTTTCTTTCTTTCTTTCTTATGACCCATAATTGCCACAGTTCATATCAAAACATAATTATATTATTTGTTCTAGCACTACTTGTCTTTTTACATGCTTCAGGACACCTTTCTTTACTTTAGTTTGTTGATTTGGTATTTTGTAATATTGCGACATGTGCCCGTTTGCCCTTAAACCCGATTGACATTATTTATTTTTTCTGAACAATAAATACTAAGACATTCAAGTTTTGTATTATTGTACATTTTCGTAGCTTCTTCCTGTACATTTACTGCTGATTGCTATTTTTGCAGATTATCTAATTTTGCACACTGATGGAGAGCATCGTGTATAAATTAGTGCTTTAAACTTTTATATCTGTTACAAGTTTAACACCTATGCGGAAAGGCGTGGTTGATAAAGTAGATATACGCTAGAAGTCTAAGAGAAAACGTATGGTAACTAAATCGCACACTGCATCTTTGTTTATGATACTCCCTTCTTCCTACCTGATAATTTCATACTTCATACAAAACCTTTGTATATATCTTTTCATTTGTATCTTACAAGATCCATTTTATTCTCAAAAATACCATCATCAAAGACAGATAGTTTATATTATAACGCTATCTTATACATTCATGTAAACAATTAGAACCCTCACACACTCCTCACAATACAATGATGAATGAGAACGCATGTCTAGAGAAAGTCTTCAATAAAGACCTTTCTCTAGACATGTTTTCTCATTCATTATTATATTTGTTTTGCATCTTTTGTTTTTCACTGCTATTGCTTTTATTATTACTGTGTCTCTTTCCTTCTGGAGAAAAATCGTGATGACACCGGTACCACTCAACAAAGTATATTTATGTAATGTAGCTGCGGTAGTACGCATTTTCATAGTGGCAAATCGTTTGTTTCTTCGTTGACTTAAGACAATTACATGTAATTTCGTAGAAGCATCTCTGTGTCCTTATGAGGTTATATCGCCCTAATTTCAAATTTTTGTTTCTGCTTCTTTTTTTATTATGTTTTTGAGTCAAAGATGCGATGATGGTACTACATCTATACTGTTTGAAGTGCACAAGTCCTTGCTAATTTCATATAGGAGCAACTTGATAGATAACTCTAGACGTGCCTTAGCACATTGGTCTTATTTAAGTAATATCATTTGCACATTTTTGTCTTATGCGCGCTCTATTTAACTTAGTCATACCCACATGGCTGCTGAACGTACTCATATTAGTCTGTGAAATTCATCCTTATCCGCGACCAAACATTACAGCCTCCTTTGATAGCTACTCATACGACACATCTAGTTCCTCTGTTTCTTCTTGCAATCCACTTCCCTTTTCACACCATTTTTCCATTGTGTACACTACAACGCTCAAAGTATTTTTTCCAAATAAAATACATTGTATGTAGAATTGTACGTAGGCCTACAATGAAACTTGGGTCAATCCATCCATTTCTCCCTCCAATTTTACCACATTCCAGTTAGGAAGGACCGACTAGGTCATACTCACGGTGGTGTCACAATATATGTAAAAGAATCGCTTTATTTCCAAAGACGGCAGGATCTTTAACTAAATGATTTAGAGTGCATAGAGATTGAATTTTTACTTAGACAAAGGAAATTTGGTAGGCTTATTCTATAGACCTCCAAATGCAAACAACGCGTATATTTCAATGATAGAAGACTATAATACACCTTGCTGTTGATACTGGGATTAAAAATATAATTATAACAGGAGACTTTAACTTCATTATGCTAAATCCACTCTAAGTTCAAAAAATGAAATCACTTTGTGTTAAGCTTTCCATTCACCAACGCATTAATCAAATCACTCATTTCACTAAAAACCCATTAACAATGCTAGATCTATTACTTGTAAAGAACACATGAAAGTTTAATTCTCAGCGGGGTTGGAGATCATATCATACATCAAGATATTAGATATCATTGCTCTATTTATGGTATATTTCAACTACAGAAAACAAAAAAGTAAATCCTTTCCAAGGCATTTATGGATATACGGGCAAGGCGATTATAAACTTTTAAGAGACAGAGCATCCATTACCGACTGGGATTGTTTGAAATGTGACGATATTGATAACTATGCAAAATAAAAATCACTTACCACATAGTATTGAAATCTGAGCAAAGTATTCAAAACACAACTGTTAAAGTTAAAACATCAGAACCATGGATCACAACACCAATCAAAGGTTAAAAACTAAACGTAAAAGAGCCTATCGAAAAACCAAGCGATCAAACCTATTCTCTCGTTGGACAAAATGTCATTCCCTGCGGAACAAAACAGTCTCCATGATTCGAGAAGCCACACAGCTACACGTTTAACAAATTAACACAAAAGCTGAAATCTAGCACTACATCTTCTAAATATTGAGTGTCAGCCCTTATGGTTTTCATCAGCCCTCACAGTCCACTTTCTATTATATGTCTTTAACACAAAGGTTCGATAATCAAGGAAGAAGTTGACTTAGCTGAAGTATTTAACGATTTTCTAAATAGGGCAAACTGTGCTAGATGAAACAAATTTTAATCTTCTTGATATACCGTTAGATACGGATATCAGATTCAGTTCTATAGAACTAACGCCTGACGAAATACCAAATGTTATCAAAAGCCTCCCTCTTGGTAAGGCTTCTGATTCCGATGGTGTAAATAACTGTAATCTCCTGCGTTGCCTAATGAACTCTCGCATCCACTCTGTTCCCTTTTTAATCAATCTCTTAGCGAAGCCACCTTTCCAGATATTTGAAAAGAAGTAAACGTTTGTCAAATTTTAAAGCAGTGTGACCCTTCCATTGTGTCTAATTACAGAACAATATCTCTTATCCATACTGTTGGCATAGTATTTTAATGACTGGATTTTAAACACCTTTCCAGTCTGGCTCTATTCTACAGTATCAATTAATTCTACAGTATCAATTAACATACCTCTATGATATATTTTTCAAAGTAGTAGATTCCGATAAGGAAATTAGAGTTACGTTGGCGATAGAAGTACAGCTTTCGCGTGTGGCATAATGGACTCGTCCATAAATTGAAAGCTACAGGCATCACAAGAGGCTTTTAAAAGGTTTTCTAGCTATTTTATAACCAGAAATCAACAATTGATACTTCTGGTTGTGTTTTCAGATTGGAGGTGTATTAGAGCTGGTGTGCCTCAAGGATCCGTTTCTGGCCTCTTCTTATATATATATATATATATATATATATATATATATATATATATATATATATATATATATATATATATATATATATATATATATATAATGATATTGTACGTGATATACACTCCAATATAAGTTTATTTGCAGATTATACAAGTCTCTTTCTAATCGTAGATAACAATGTCGTAATCGATCATAACCTCAACTCTGACTTGGACAAAATCTTTTAATGGGTAAATAATTGGCTTGTATCTTTTAACCCTTCTAAAACTGAATCCCTGACTATTTCCAAGAAAATTATTAAACCCTTCCATCCGCCACTATATATTATCAACCAAAGAACTGAGGAAGTTGACTCTCAGAAACATCTTGGCTTATTTCTCTTGGACAACTGCTCATGGCACAAACAAATAGACCATATAAAGAAAAGGCATGGTCAAGAAGTTATATAATTTGCAGACTCAATTTCAACTTGACATGAAATATTTAGAAATTATATATAAGTCTTTTTTATCACCTATTCTGGACTGTTCTAATGTGGTTTGGGACAGCTGCACATTACTTAAGAAAAGCGAACTAAACAAAATACAAAATGAGGCAGCCAGAATCGTGACTGGTTCAACAAAATTAGTATCTATTGAAGCTTAACATCGAGAAATACGATGGGAAAGTCTTGAATCCAGACGACAAAAACACAAACTTAAATTTTAATATAAACTGACAAATAGTTCAATCCCTCACTATCCCATATATATGATGCCACCAGCAGTTATTGATATTACTCGCTAAAACTTACATTATGTAAATAATTTACTAGCAGTGCAAGCTAGACCAAGTCTTTATTGCAACTCATTTCTTTCTTCAGCCATTCGAGAATGGAATAGATTATCAAGACTAACCAAAGCGACTCCATGTTCCCAGACACTTTATACAGCTAGAAGGAAATATCAAATTATTCATGCTCTACTTAGGGAAAATTGCAGCTCACTTAAGCAACATTTATTTACAAAGAATATAATTGGATCGCCTTGTTTTAGACGTCGACTTAGAAATTACACAAAACTTCTTTTGTATTTTTTCTTGAGTTTGTTACCAAGAATAAACGCATCGAGCTGTTCGTATGTTCGATGTTGTTCATAAATTTATTTAAAAGTCAAAACATTTATTTAAAGGGCACCCAATACTTACACGCATGCACTTCTCCGGAAGCACTTCTCCGGGTCATGAACAGCTGTAAATATTAATTTCTTTTCTCCAAATAATTGTCCATTATTTCTGCAACGACTCGCTACAAGGAAATACTGTTCACTTTCAATCTCGGTTTTTACTTTTGCTCTTCCTCTTTCTTTTCTCCTTTTTCTTTATTTGAATTAACAGTTTCTCCTTTTATCTTCTTTCTTTTCTTTAGTCTCATCTTTTATCAACTCCCTTGTAGTTTATCTTTTTGAGTTATACACATTGACTAAATGTTCATGTTTAAATTATACTATCTTCATTTAGTTTATTCAACATTTTAAATATTTTTGTAATTAAAACTAAATATCATCCGTCATATATTCACATCTATTTACAATTTTTGTATCGTCAAAGGAGACAAATATTATAAGCCATTGGATTTTGTTCTCATCCTTTACCTTCTGTATTGTACATCTTGTAATCTCGAACTACACAGTTATGCAATAAAATACGTTTAAATTAAATCATTTCATTTTTTCATTAATGGTAGTGGACCTGCCGATTCTTGAAAAAGCTGAATAATCAATTAAAGATATTGGATTTGCATTCAATATCCAAATTATTCCAATCGCAGAAACATATATATTTCAGAAGATATTTTCATCAGACAAAAGTTGCAATTTCTCTACATAGAAAATACATTTTTACTAGAGTAATTATACATGTTTTATCCTGGTATAAACGTTCTCCGAATCCCAATCCCGAAGGTAGACGGTTTCGACAGCCCCACTCAGCCCCCTTAGGCGAAGATTTACTAGTATATCAGAACAATTATGTACGATCGCTATTCTTACATGACAATACAAAAAAGTTTGAAATTTAAAGATAAAATTAAAAGTTTTTCTACTGATGGTGCATATCTTGTACTTTGGCTTAACTTGTTCCATTCAGGGACGGCGCGCACTCCTAATCAGCTTGTTAGAGCCTGGTAAGATATATTGAAAAATAACCGCTTTGGCAAAGTATTAGGTATAATATTTGCCTTTTTTAAGAATACTCTACCTACCAAATGTTTGACAGGTAATTACGTGACATTACACAGATTTTTAACAGTATTTTGACTGATACGCAAATGAGAGTAAACATCGGTTACTCTTAAGTAGACAAGTGCAAAATTCCCTTTACCTGTATATCGTTGCTTTTATAGCTTTGAGTGAATAAGATGCAACTGAAAAAAGCACTTATTATTTCTCTTCTGTTTTTATTCGAATGGAGAACGTAACACGATAACATGCTTTCAATCAATACAAACAAGGTGTGGAATGCAAAGATATTTATTTGGGGTTTTGTATGGGGAAAATAAACAATAAGTATCACAGCACACCCTGGCATCAATCACACGTGCAATCCGATCTTGATACATGGATGCGGTCACATTGTTACACCTCATTTATCAATGATGCGTGCGCATTCTTATGTAATAATATAGTCATTTGTGAATCTTATGGAAAATCCACTTGAAATGTTGCTTCCCTGTGTACAAATTTTTAAGAATTCATGCCTCCGAAAAACAACAAAAAATGTTCAGTGAATTCATACCTTTATGTGGTCTAAAATATATACCCTATGTAGTACGAAATACAGCGACGATTGCATTGTACTAAAGAATTTACTGTAGGAAGTGTGCTTGACATAATCCACGTCATTCAGTATCGATGTGAAGCAGGCGCAGTTTTAATATGACAATACTCAACAAAATATTATGTTGTAACTAGTTGACAAAAAAAAAACTGGAAGTCGTTCTCTTATTAAATAGAAATTAATCGTGGCATTACGGTTTAAGCTATTTTCCTGTCATAGGTTGTATATTTCTGTGTGTGTGTGTTTGTATATATATATATATATATATATATATATATATATATATATATATATATATATATATATATATATATATATATATATATATATATATATATATATATATATATATATAAACAAGAAAGCAGTAATATATTCATTCTTTATTTCTTCAGCGCTTTCGCATCATCGTCATGGATGCTCTTCAGGTAGGTGTGTATAGTCACATGTGAATGTTATGGAAAAACCACTTGAAATTTTGCTTAACTCTGTATAAAGTTTAAATAATTCAAGCCCCCACCCCACCCCACCCCACCCTCACCCCTAAAATAAAAACCCCTAAACCCAACAAAATGTTCAGTGAATTATACATAAATTTGGTCTACCTGAAGAGCATTCATTACGATGAAGGAAAGTGCTGGAAGGAATAAAGTATGAATATGTTACTGATTTCTTGTTAAACTTAACAAATGTGTCTGTATCTGAATATGAACCGGCATATGGACACACAGACATATATATATATATTAGAAAGTATTAATTAATAATGTTCCATTATGATCTTTACATAGCACATGAACCTGCTGAGAATATAGATTACCCAATCCAGAGTTTTTGAAAACATGCAGGATTATTTTACAGGTGAAAGTAGCTACATGTAAACCTGGATTCTATTCAACTGCCTCAGATTTCATAGAAACTATGTATCCAAAACTTTAAAAATGTCTTTAATACTAACACATATGGTTATGGGTCCTAACATACCAATATTCCACACATATGGTTACGGGTCCTAACATACCAATAATCCTTTTCATCCATTAAATATAATCTTTTTTATACGTATAAAGATTTATCCTGTGATTTACTGCGAATTAAATCATTACATGATCACAGTCATATATATCCGGCATTCCGCCACACAAAGAATACCGACATCACTTCTAATATTTATTGTAGCTGTGTTGTTCTACTTTTCAATAAATTTAAGAATAAAGTTTCCAGACATACAAGTTGTTCTGGCTGAAGATCAATGATACAGATACTTAAACTCACAAGTTTTTAAGTTTATAAATTCACAATCTACATACACCCAGTCTACGCAAAAACACAGCGTCAGAGCAGTACTTGCAGTTCGGGAACATTACTTTACCAGCTGACTACTTCTTGAAGTCAAACTCATGCTGATTATAACTACATCGCTGATTAAAACCCTCACTCGAGAAAATTATGTGATCATTGTAGTTGCATTTTACTGCCACAGCATTTAGAAGCATATGGTCTCCGTTATTCACTGATGTTGTAAATCACAGGTTTTTCAAGCTTCTCAGATGAGCAATGGCTAAAAGCTATACGTAAAAACGTGCTATTTTCTCCAAACAGAAACATAATTTCCAGAGAAACTACTCACATCGTGTTATAAATGAAGTGTGAACGGAACGACATGTTTAAACTGTCTAATTAACCTTGAAATAAATGGGAATAAATCGAGTTGGAACATTTAGACAACTTTTGAAAGTTATATAGTCAACCTTTTAAAGTGAAAATTTGAAAATTGTAACTTGATTAAGTTAATATATACCCGATGCATATTATTCTTCTGTGTCTTCACTTTTTACAGCGACTATTTATGAATACAACTTTGCTCATCCAAGAAATAAATAACGCTTACCTTGAACAATTGCTTATGTTCTTAACTGAAATATTTATTGCAGTTGGTGTGACAGTTTGCATGCTTGTGCACTTTTACAAAATAAACAGCCGAAAGAGGGTCAATCGGACTTTTAATAAGCTTCATATTGGAGCATTGGGTAAATGTCATGAAACGTTCCAATATCTTTTTGGAATAGAGATAAAAACATATTTCATCTTTTATTTTGTTTCATGATTCTTTTAACTTTTAAATGTTTACTTTACTACTGAAAGCAAAGTCAAGATACATAGCTAAAAAGCAGCGACAGCATCGGTTAATGTATACCGAATAAAACGTAAATATGTTATACTGTAGTAGAAGAATGTCCTGTATCCACAGAATTCTTCAATGGTCATAATCAAAGTTTCCGGATTTTTATTTAAAAACTTGGTCACTTACACTTAACATTGTTTTGTTTAATGCATATATCTTGAGGAGGTTTCGAAATTTATTTGCACTGAAAGAGAACGATCACCGGAATTTATTGGCATTGAAAGAGAACGATTACCTGAACTAGACAATATAATTCGAGTATTTCAGCTCAGTGCGACAATGCGCCAAAGCTAGAATGCCTTTTTGCAGCAGCCTGGTTATTTGGCTGACTGTTTATGGCTGCATTCTAACACACACACAGAGACACACACACACGTGTGTGTGTGTGTGTGTGTGTGTGTGTGTGTGTGTGTGTGTGTGTGAATATGCAGACTCAGATCTCAGGTTTCATGCATAATAGTACTAGCAGTGTAAGAGCTTAAAAATTCGTAAGAATATTAAAGGTGAAATTAAGAATGTAATTTAGTCATTTCAAATTTCGGTCACAATATTTTCAAAGTTTCCGGTATTTTCTTAATTTGGACGATACTTGAAATCGATACATGATATTTGCATTTTCTTATTTGCAAATTAAATATTTACTTTAAAGACCGATAGGTATTACATTCAGGCACATACAACTTTTAGCCAGTTTTCTAGTTATTACAAACTCACCCTCGTGACAGCATGAAATACAATTTTGAAAAAATGTGGTCATATTACTTGGGAAACCATCATTTATCTGATTATCCAGCGAGTTAATGCTCAGAATATTTCAGATGATAAGAACATTAGACATTAGGGAAGTGGAAACAATATAGATTTACATGTTTGAAGGTTCATTATGCTGTTCGCAGATAAGATGACTCGAAGCAATGACACGAATGGTCTGGGAAATAAATATATACTGAATCTTTGACAACACATCGAAATAAATATTTCATAGCATTTTAGATAACACACACAAACACAATATATATATATATATATATATATATATATATATATATATATATATATATATATATATATATATATATATGATCATGTATCCTAACATATAATGTCGGATCCAGGGATAGGCACTTTCCTATCTGTTTGGTATATAGGTGTCAATTTATAATCATACTTTAATGTATATACCTTGCATTTCTCATTAATCAGCCCCACCCCACCATATATATACAAAAGGGAGAGGGTTACCATTTCATTCAGTCTCAATTGAGAGAACTTGCTCCTTATCGTAGTGTGGTTGGCTGTTCGATATTTTATACTACGTGTCACAGTGAGTGACAGGAAAGGCTTAACACCCTATTGACCCCCTGTCAGTTTTAATTGTATATATGGTGGGGTGGGGCTGATTAATCTATTATGCAAATAACAAAGTCAAGTCCAGTCAAAGAGTTTTATTTAATGTCGGTTTTTGAGTAAAATTAAACGTTAGTTGTATAAACCAGCAATTTTACCGACTATAAAACATTAAGATAAAATAACATAAGACATTCATGGATGATGTTAGTAAAAGACATGATTAGGAGGTTATAGACACAACCAAAGGTAAAGATACACCTACTCAATTTTCACAGAACAATTTATGCAAGAATAATGAAAGCTAGATAAATACAAGGTACAGTTACCATGCAAAATAAAGGCATAGTGTAATAATATACATGTACATACATAGCTTTCATAAAACATAATTTGACCAAGCCAGTCAGTATATATTAATAGTCATACACACATAAACACCAACATACTAAATATACACGTTATAAATGTACATATGTAGAAGCATATAAATGAAAAACACAATCTAAACTAGCAAGCAAACTTCAAAGATGCAAAAAAGTGCAAGCCAAAATTAAACACATGAAATTAAAATAAGAGACTTAAATAGATCGGTAAAAGGAAGGAATCCTAAATCTAAAAACTACACTAAGACATGCCAAAATATAATGTTAACACAGATATATAATATTAAAAACTATACAAAAATATACAAGTGAACAAGCTAAAACAGAGATGAGCTAAAACTACATTGTCAGATCTGGAAAAGTAGTAGACAACATAAATAAGCTTATCAAGAAAAAAGCTGGAGGATAAACAGAAGACACTGCTCCATTTGCTGATTAACTGGAGGATAAACAGAAGACACTGCTCCATTTGCTGATTAACTGGAGGATAAACAGAAGACACTGCTCCATTTGCTGATTAACTGGAGGATAAACAGAAGACACTGCTCCATTTGCTGATTAACTGGAGGATAAACAGAAGACACTGCTCCATTTGCTGATTAACTGGAGGATAAACAGAAGACACTGCTCCATTTGCTGATTAACTGGAGGATAAACAGAAGACACTGCTCCATTTGCTGATTAACTGGAGGATAAACAGAAGACACTGCTCCATTTGCTGATTAACTGGAGGATAAACAGAAGACACTGCTCCATTTGCTGATTAACTGGAGGACAAACAGAAGACACTGCTCCATTTGCTGATTATTTCCGTAAATTGACTCAGACCTAGAGGTATTTGTAATTTCCGTTTCTAGAGAGGTTGCAAGTTTTGCAGGCGTGAAACGAAAGATAATTATCCATACCTACTTGTCCTGACCCTTTGGATACCAAGAATGTGTCTGTACCTGAAAGAATATTGAGAGTCTTTAATAGATACTAAGTCTTGAAGATACAATGGTCCTTATTTGTTTAGTATACTAAAGCCTTCAAGAATCATAGTTTTAATTCAATGTAGCTTCAAAGATCGTAATTTAGACTTTTCTAATCAAGTTTCATTGGGGTTGCTGGATTCATCAAATGTGAAGGGCAGTGTTATTTATTGAACTTTCTAATGTTTTTGGTGTTTGTTACACCATATATTGTTAGGTTATGGGACAATAATTAAAATCTTAGAGTATAAAATAATAATAATAATAATAATAATAATAATAATAATAATAATAATATTAATAATAACAGTGCATTATTAATAAAATATGCCTCAGTTAGTACAAAACTATTCTCCCTTGAATCCTTATATATATTCGTACTCTACGGAGATTCAAACCCGGTTCCGCGAGTTACTGCACCCTGTCTGTAAGCACGAACCCATATACCATCTCGACCATGCACACATCACCAAATAATGATGCTACAAGGTCGGTTTTATAGGCATTCGTACGAAGCAGACATACCCGCATGTTGACGCAGTAATTAATTCTCGTCTAAGAAGCAGACATACCCGCATGTCGACGCAGTAATTAATTCTCGTCTAAGTACACAGACCATCTGGATTCCTACTACATAAATCAAGGTATATTGAATTTATTATAGAGAATTACAAATATACACCAATCAGAGCTGGAAGTGCTATCCATGGATTCTACAGGATACTGCTTGATAACATGAACAAAATTTTTAAATACGAATAAATAATATTATCATACAGGTTAGAGAATTTTAATTCGTACTCTACGGGAATGGTATATGGGTTGGTGCTAACAGGCAAGGCGACGGGTGGCGTAACTCGAGGATCCGGGTTCGAATCTCCGTTGTGACAGAGAGTTGTGGCTAAATATGTCTTGTAGATATTTTATACTTGAAGGTTTAGTAGTAAGAGATTTCCAGCTTGGACAGAGCGTTGTGTCTAAATATATCTTATAGATATTTTAGGTTTGGTAGTAAGAGATTTCCAGCTCGGACATAGAGTTGTGTCTAAATATGTATTGTATATATTTTATATTTTAGGGTTTGGTAGTAAGAGATTTCCAGTTTAGACAGATCGTTGTGGCTAAATATATCTTGAAGATTTTTTATGGTTTGGTAGCAAGAGATTTTCAGTTTCGACAGAACGTTGTTTCTAAATATGTCTTGTAGGTATTTTATACTTTAGGGTTTGGTAGTAAGAGATTTCCAGCTAAAAATGTTTTGTATATATTTTAGGTTTGGTAGTAAGAGATTCCTAGCTTGGACAGAGCGTTATTGCTAAATATGTCTTGTAGATCTTTTAGAGTTTGGTAGCAAGAGATTTCCCGCTTCGACAGAGCGTTGTGTCTAAATATGTCTTGTAGATATTGTATATTTTAGGGTTTGGTAGTAAGAGATTTCCAGCTTGGACAGAGCGTTGTGGTAAAAATGTCTTGTAGATATTTTTGGTTTGGTAGTAAGAGATTTCCAGCTTGGACAGAGCGTTGTGGCTAAATATGTCTTGCTGATATTTTTGGTTTGGTAGTACGAGATTTCCAGCTTGGACAGAGCGTTGTGGCTAAATATGTCTTGTACATATTTTATGGTTTGATAGCAGAGATTTCCAGCTTCGACAGAGCCTTGAAGCTAAATATGTCTTGTAGATATTTTATATTTTAGAGTTTGTTAGGAATTTCCAGCTTGGATAGAGCATTGTGGCTAAATATGTCTTGTAGATATTTTAGGGTTTGGTAGCAAGAGATTTCCAACATGGACAGAGCGTTATGGCTAAATATGTTGTGTAGATATTTTAGGACTGGTAGCAAAAGACTCCCAGCTTGGACAGAGCGTTGTGGCTAAATATGTCTTTTAGATATTTTTATTGAAGCATTTTCCTTTATTTTCACAGAACATTTGTCTAAGTAATTTATTTCATATTTTTTATTTAATTGATTTAATTTATTTTATTCAGTGAATCATTTCAGCAAATGTAAGACCAATTTATTCAGAATCAATCCAAATATGATCTACAATATTGTAACCTGGTAAGTTGAAATGTAATTCTTATGAAGATTGTAGTATGTACATACATATAAAATATTTTGCTCCTAGAAAGCCGTACACTATCCAGGTTCAAGTTTAAGGATATTTATTAAATGCTGATCACAGATTGGATTTAAATCAGGATTTCAGAAGTTGTGTAGACCTTATGATAATTCTGATTCAATGCTAAAGATACAGACACTCAACATTTGACAGTTTTTTAAAACCAGAAAATACCATCAAAAAATGGATTAAGTGTTTGAAATCGATTTTTGTCCCAGAATAAAATCAAGTTTACAGGGTAATATTATTAGAGTAAATTATTTTGCACTATTCATTTATTCAGAGAGTTTGGTATTGGTCTTTGAATTTTTAATTATACTACTAGTAAACTCATTCTCAAGCAGAAAAAGATTTCCTGGCAGATTACGACGGCAACGTTGATTAAAGCTTTCACTCTACAAGATTATGGTACACTATTGTTTTGTTTTACGGCCTAAGCAATCGTGGATATGGTCTCTATCAGTCACTGGGGTTGTAAATCACAAGTTTATCACACTTCCCAGTTGAGAACTGGTGTGGCAATGGGTGAAAGCTGTCAATTGTCTATGCAGAGAAAACATGATTTTCTAAACAAGCATTCCTTGTTTTAAATCAAACGAGAAAGTTAAAGACAGGTTGAATCACATATAAAGAAGTCTGAGAGAAGCGAAAGTAAATGTTGTCCTAATTGTAAGCGACAGAGAAAGTTAAGGTTTTTTAGACGTTACGGTGTGCAAGTTTTTTAAAAAAATGCACGTAATTAAATGTACAATGAGCAATAGATATTACATACCTATATCCAATTAAACATCTACCGTATCATAGGCCCATGCAGCATTCTCCATCGTAATCATATATATATATATATATATATATATATATATATATATATGTGTGTGTGTGTGTGTGTGTGTGTGTGTGTGTGTGTGTGTGTGTGTGTTCTCAGATGCCCATGTTCTCGTTATCGTCTAATGTCAATGCAACGAAATATAATACAAATTACAAAGACTTTCTGATTTCACAATCCCCACCCACCCCCTTCCTGTTAATGTTTATATGTAGGTTACAAGATTGTATATATGTCTCCTGCCAACATTCTCGCATTTGTATAATGGACAGGAACCAGTAAGTTCGAGAACTTTTTCCAAATCCTTTTGCCATGTATAATGCAGTAATAAAATATGTCAAATCGAAGATATTTACAGAGTGGAGCATTTGCTTAGAATCTAAACTTAATAAAAATCTTTACTCCGTTAAGTTTTACTGTCTTGCATGTTAAGTCGGTGCAGTGGCGACGCGAAGGTTTGAGGCGCTCGGTGGCAATGTTCTTTAGTGGTGCCCCTGCCGAGGTACCCGGGGGCAATATTCTTTAGTTGCGCCCCTTCTTTGCCAAAGAAAACAGTTTTTAAGTCAGTCACCAACCCCCTCCCCCCTCCCCCCTCCCCCATCTAAATATAAGTTTTGTGAAGAATTGCCCCCCGTTACACTAAGGTGAGGTGAAATACTATGAAAATTTGAGCTACAAAAAGATAAGCTCCCGATGGCGCCCCACTTCGCCTGGCGCCCGGGGGCATTTGCCCCCTCCTGACCGCTCCCTCGCGCCGCCACTGAGTCGGTGCTACATGTGTAATTTGAGAGCTGACGGTGTATTAAAATTGTAAATATATGAACTTTTGCTTAGATTGAGTTGGAAGTAGCGAATATAATCAAGATTTCTAATTTTTAAAGAAAAAAGTTCAAAATATAGTTAATTTCGGTATCTTATTTCCTGTTATGCTGCCTTAATAATTTTACATTTAAACAGAAACTTTTAATATTGTGATATATATCTTTCAGATTGATCTTAACTAATTGAGCATTTATAATGTGTCTATTCATGTTGATATTAACTAAAAAGTAATATAGAGATAGCTTCGAGATTAACACCCTTTATGATTAAGCTTCTATGTCGTTATGGAGCATTTAAAGGAAAGTAAAGCAATGTACACAACACCACGCCCCTCTGTTAAAAAATCTAACAAAACATTTCGAGCAATAAAAATTACTCCAAATCTTGAAAATCTTACTCGAAATATCGACAAATGCAGTCTTTTGATTGGTCAGAATATTTTCGAGTAAGATTTGAAGTAAACTTTTATGACGACAGATCCAGATTCAGTAAAACTTATTTTTAATAAACTTCTTGGAACTCACTAAAATTACTTCGTTATATGATATATCCATGGTTCGTTATATCATATTATTATGAACACATAACGCTTCAACAAGTATACTTATTTACTTAGTATTAACCTTTAAGTAATTATATCTGTGTTCGTACTACGATAGTTTTACTCTACATAACTGGGCAATGTATACTAGTAGAAACGTGACCGCTATAAGTATTTACCAGACAGGTAGGTCCAAACCACAAAATTAAAGTCCAAAAAATGTAAATCCCCAAATGGATTTTAATCAAAAGGGTTGTAAGTAGAAATTGTTGTGACCTTTTTTTCTTGGCATTTCATACACATAATTTTCTGACACACTATTTGTTTTCTTTACGTATAGGATCCATAATGACACATATTGATAACAGTGTTACTAATATAATTATAGACGCGAAATTTGACGTCTAAGCCAATTATATCATTGTTGGCCTGTTATTGATGACGTTAATGTCGTAGGAACGTTCTGAACTTTTGAAGAATTAGTAGAAAAAAGAGATCATTTCAAGATGAATTTTTTCAGTATTGCTCTAAAAAGTATTGGTCGACTTTATTTGGCAACATACATATTTACTTCGTATATATTTCAAAAAGATCACCATGCAGAGTTTTAGATCATCCTTTGAGATAACATTCCGCAACGTCTCTGTAACAGAACATAATTGCACATGAAATTATAGATATTTTACAATATTTACAAATTATAAGCCCTTACTCATCAACCTAAAATAAGATAATTTCAAACTATGTTTAAAATACGATGAAATAGGTCGTATCATATTCTTATCTATTCTATAATAAGAGTACACATGAGACCAAAATTAGCATCAGCCTAGAGAAAACCCGTTTACAAACGTCCAATGGTTGATGATAATGATCAGAAAAATCTAAGAACTGACTGGTAAACTTGGTAGAAATTGATTGTTTCTTGAAACAAAAATAGTCTTTATAACAATATAATCTATTATACATCTACGCACATACTTCTCAAAGGCGATGAATTCAATATAAGTATTACTTTTTTATTGGCATCAAAATCCGCGCTGGCTCATTGGTTAGCATCTCAGATAAATAATCAGTAGGTTGCGGACTCATCTCCAGATCAGCATGACTCAGGTGCGTGGCCGGGCAAGACACTGTACTCCCACTGCCTCGGCAATAAATACTTTTTCGTGTGATGTGACGTTAAATAGCAATTAGTTAGCAGTTAAACAGTATTAGTGTGATTTATGTAAGCTTTAATATCCAGCCAAATTCAATTGTAGATATACACATATACACATTTTTCCAATAAAATACTTTATGATTCTATTAACTGTTTGTACAACAACCATCTATTGTCGAACTTTTCCCCGATAAAAGTTTCTATAATGGCTATTTTTTAAACATTAAAATTAAAGGTAACAATCTTTTTAAACTGAGTCCAAATTGGCCTGTCTCTGTTAAGGGCTATTGGTAATGTGAATAGGCTTAATAGGGTAGGTGGGTGTGATATAGCCATATATCACGTATAGTATGTAATAAGTGAAAAGTTATAAATTATTAACTTGAAAAACTCTTATTTAAATGTGCAGGTACAGTCTGTTCTGCGGAAAAGATATTTATAAGAGCTAAAAAAAGGCACTTTGACATTGTATTTTACTCGTAACAGATCAAGGCATTGCGATAGTATTGAGCTATTGCATTGTAATTATCGTGTTGCATGAAGACTAAGCAAGATGCAACGAGCGTTACATTTTTCACATACACTGAACCTTGCGTACAATACATGTTGCAAACATCACTATGTCATGTAATGGTAGCTACTATATTGGTCTTCTTCCAGTCAACCCGTTCCCATGACTGACAGTCATATTACACGCAAAGCTGTAACCCGATGGCTATCAAACTTTCCATATTGAAAGTACAGTTGTGGTCGGTACTGTTAATAGCAAAGAAAATTCCTAAACATTCCTGAAATGCATAATATGAAATGACTTATTTGCTTCTTTATGCATACATGGGATATATATTGAATTTGCTTGTAAGTATGAGAACTATTGTAGTTGTGGTGTGTGCTACCGTTAATGTGTGAGAAGGCACTTCCCATAAAGCCAGAGTGTGATTCAAATAAAGAAAAAGACAGGTTTTAACAAAATTACAAACTGATCAAGTAAGATATATGAGCAACATGCTTAGTGATGGTGAATATGACATGTATATATGTACATAACCATGTGTTTTTCTACGGTGGATTCTACAGTGTGTCGAATAAGCCACGTATAGGTACAGAAAGACATCTGAGCGGAGAATATGAAAATATTCCAGACTGTTCATTTTGGGGATCATCATAATGTTTGGAATTGACAAGTGAGTCATTATTATTACCGAAATACATGTACAATTGTGTCAATGTCTTCGTCATAAAATGCTGCTTTAAGGCCAGTACAGACCTCTCTGCCTTTTTTCAGGGACTACTGTCAAGGTTGTTCAGGACTGACAAAAATACACTTCATTTGCAAACAGTATGTGCAGAACAACAGCTCATGTTCAATTTATCCAAATTGTATACAAAATCCACTTCTCCTTGCTACTAAATGGATTATTCATAAGTGTTAGCAACATTTTTTTCTCACTGCATACAGACTCCATATTGTTGTACACTGCATTAAAGTCTGTGGACAAAAAGGTATGGAATTGTTTTTATTATAAGTTATTTTTTCACACACTCACTGCCAAATGTTACAGGATACTTAAATGAAAGAAATGGAGCATCATTATTACCATAATGTTTAGCCATTTCTTCACAATCAGAGTACCATCCCCCACCCACCTGTACTGAATCGTGCATTACCAATAGTCCTTAAATCTATCTACATTTATGAATCTACTGTTTTACATATAGAATTATCAGATTAATAATATCATCACCCTGAGTTTTGTCTTTAATTCAAAAGATAATATTTATGTTTGTGAATTCCAAATTTTTTTTATGACTACACTTACCTTTTATCCATTGTAAAATATCATGAAAATAATCTTAGTTATGTGACAATCGCAACAGATATGAGAAATTGTCTCTGCATGTAACATACAAAAAGAACAGAGGTCATTTGAGATAATTCTGATTCTTTTGAGAAATGCATTCATTATCAAAAATGTAATATTTTCAGCTGCAACCACCTAAACTTTGGACATTTTAAGGTTTTATATATTTGAAAGAAAATGTCTGCCAGTCGTTACCTTCTAACTTGCCAAATTAAAAATTCCATTTTCTTCTAGAAGTTGGTACTTCATTGTTTCAACCAGTTTTTCATATATACCTCTACATCCTGTTTTATTTCTTATAATGGTATACACGGCAATATTTATAAAAAGTTCTCACTTCGCATGATTTATCTTTCGGTTCATGAAAAATAAGATCAACACGACATAAAAAAAACCCATTCAATTGAAGCCTTTTAAAATTTGTATATAATTGCACATGTAACTTTAATGGACTTTCAAGCCATTATAATTACTGCGCCAAAGAAAAGAAAGAATTTTGCAGACTTTTTCTTATGCCTTTCAGATTGACAATCTCTTATACTTTTCATGGATGTAAAAAACTGAGTTGGAAATTATTATTTTCTTTTCTAAAAAAAAAAAAACAGCTGAATGTCTCGGCATCCTTTGAAAAGTCATCATGTTTACATGCAACCAGCGTGATTCAGCCAGCTTTGTATGGAATCTTGTGAAAGAGCAGCCGACATAAAAAGCACATTGAATTAAGGCCTTCTGAAATGCAGTTTTAGCACTAGCACACAAAAAAAACGGAAAATAAAAAGGTTTTTCTGCGGAAGAGATCTTAATATAATTCTTGTCACTTATTGAAGCTCTAAAACAGACGTTATATTTAATGCAGAGATAACCTACAATTAGCGTTACACTCACCCAGCAAACTAAGTGACTCAGATAACCCGTTTGCTGCACACCATTTAATGCTAAACTAAAAACAAAGTGAAAACACTTTGAGGTGGTTTCTTGTCGTCAAACATAGTTCAGGGATTTGTCAAAAAGGTCATTACCACTTGAAATAGAATGAGTATTTGTCATGGGTAGTGTAATTTTTGTACTTCACTAGACAAGTTCGTCGTATGAATGCTTTCGTGTAACCATGCAAGTGCGGCTCATTCCGTATTCTGTTAAGTGAATTGACTCTGCAGTACGAACTGATTTTTAAGCTCTACCATCATATTATTTCAATCGTTGCAGGTTTCTTGCTTAAATTCAGTCTGGGAATTTAGTTTTACAGTTAGAAAAGCTCCATATAGATCCAAGCTCTAAAAATTTGCTAGAATATTTCTTAGAAAGATAGCAGCTCAAACTGTAAATCTTATACAATTTGTTTCAGTTGTTTCATCGTGTATGTAAGAGAAATTTAATTGAAAAATAGACATTATTATATTTAGTAAATTTTACACGCTAGGGAATATAATTCGCTAGTAAAATTATCGGTTACATGTCATGTGTTGGGAATTACTTTCAAAATGGGCGCGGTTTTCTAAAGCATGTCGCTTGCAGAATTATTCAAACGTAGTCATACAACGTCACACGTACGCTTTGACGTTTTATCATAACGTTATACATGTATTTCGTTCATGGTGTTTTTAACTTTTGATCCGTTATAACGTTATATATGTATTTTGGTCATGGTGCTTTTCATTTTGATCCGTCATAACGTTATACGTGTATTTCGTTCAAGGTGTTTTTACTTTTTGATCTCATTCACCCATCATAGAAACAACCGGAATAACTATGTTATTGTCTCAACATTGAGACGGGAAATGTAAACAGGTCTTTCACTAGATGTTAATAGTAAAGAAAATAATAGATACAAGTTTAGTGACTATGCTAAATGATTCACTAGTACCTAAGATTATGGATTATTGTTCGTTGTCTTTAAGCACTCGTAAATTTTCGTATGCAAATCCGTAGCAAACATGTATTATCCACTGTTTCATACAAGATTCTGTCACGACGTTTCAGGTATTTTCTAAGATTTGAAATCAAATAAATTCAGAGCCTGTTATGTAAAATGTGCGTATCTACCTGCTAAATAATTTCTCAAAGAACTTTATGATATTTACCTCGTGCATGTTAATACATCATATCATTAAAATAGTGTTGTTACACCACTTTGCCGCCCTAGATAATAAGAAAAGTTGTAATATTTTGTTAGCTCTGTATAAATTCCTTCATGTTCTTGAAAAAGTTTGTTTAATTATTTTTATGCAAATACCGTCTATACTCGCGTATAACCCGTATCCAAATGCAAACAACATAGACCCTGATCTGCCGTCGCATAATGCGCCGGCAGATCAGGGTCTATGTTGTTTGTTCTACTGATTAGTTCTTACAAATTACATAGACCCAGATCTGCCGGCACATTATGCGACGGCAGATCTGGGTCTATGCAGTTTGCAGTTGGTAAAGAGTTATTCGCTAATATATACGGTACTTATTTTAAGGAGCCGCGGTGGTTTCAATGCTAACGTGCTGGACTCGAGACAAAATATTGAATGGAGTAAATGGAACTTTTTTTATTCAAAAATAATTGTAAAAAAAGATTTAACTGATCGATTTCAAAATAATAGTGATGTAAGAGTGTTGAACACAAGTATGCTATACAATGTATTAAAAAGCCCCTGTACATCTGAACCAAGCGGAAGTGAACGTTATATTGTAGAGACTTAATATCTTGTTATTTAAGAATAAATATACATATACCTAAGTTATATATATTTAGATATAGAAAATCATGAACCTATCTTTATCATGCTTAAAAACATTTCATTAGAGTATAAACGTAAAATAATAACTTTTGGGTTAATATGAAATTTACAAGATAGTTTTATTTATTGGGAAAATATTTACTTATTCCACTCATCCAGTTCTAATATTATTTCACACATATCTTCTTTCTATTGTACTGATTGCCGCAATTTTAATACTAGCTGGGATGATCTACATTCTTCTGATGCAGTAAAACATTCATGGTGTAACAACAACGGCTTCATGTATTAAAGCTCTTCTTTTACTGGAAACAATGCAAACTTGTGCCGCATTTTTACTGTCGAAGCAGGTGTATCGATGTTTTCTCTCATTCACTGAGGATGTATATCACGAGTTTTTAAAATCTTCTTGATGAAGATTTACGAAGCACGTGAAGAGTATTAATTTCACTCAGCAGAAACACTGCTTTGTAAATAAATATTCCTGTCAAAGGATATTATGACATTGTATATCTTAGCTGCTGGAGAAATTGAATGCTGAATTGTAATACATTTTATCTATCTTTATACGCCCACCGTTTTGGAGCAGCATATTATACTATGATCCTGTATGTATGTTTGTCAAAGATCAAGGTCAAGGTCACTGTGACTGAGATATGAAAAATGGTTTCCGCACAATGACATTAGTTCTACATCACATACCTGGAATAATATATGTGGATAGCTTGCATTTGAGGTATAAAAGACTATCGATTTGTGATCGAGAGGTCAAGGTCAATGTCACTATGACTAAAAGAAAAAATGATCTATGCACAAAACTTTCAGTTTTCGACCATGTATCTTTACCAAGGTTTGTGAATGACTTTCACTTTGGGTAAGAAAATAGCCTGTTGATTTTGAGGTAAAAAGGTAAAGGTCAAGGACGCTGTAACTGAAAGAGGAAATATAGTTTCTGGACAATAACGTGTATGCTACATAATAGACCTGCACTAAACTTTATAGATGGCTAGCACTTGAAGCAAGGAAAAAGCCTATTGATCCTAAGGTCAAAAGGCCATGGTCACCGTGACTGAACGAAGAAAAGTGTTATTTTTTGCAAAATACATTTAGTTCTAGACCATGTATCCAGACCAAACGTTTGTGGAGGGCTTGAAAAAGGGTTCTGCAGAATAACCTTTATTCTAGAGTCAGTATCTTGACCAAGACAGTGTAAACATTAGTAATGCAATGCAGGATGTTTGCGAGGGAGGACGAGATAATGGTAGATTCGACTGATTTTACACCAATCTAGAAGCCACTTGGTGCATTGAGCTCTTGTACGTGAGCTTTTTATGAGTTGCTTTCTTTCCCTATTATCATATAATAAAAGCCTGACATTCACATTAATGGCTCCATAGTCAAAAGGACTACTGACTAAATCAGTTTAGGTTGCATTGTTCTGGATATCGCTGTATAGCATGTACACTGCCTCGTGTGTACACAGTACATACAAATACAGAGGTTGTACATAAAAAGAAAAGATATTAAAATGCTATATTTACCATCTAGATAAAGATAAACTAAGAGCATATTAGAGGACATATATCACAAGATGTTTAGTGAGCACTCCGTAGAATGTTCGATTCTGTATCACGAATTGACAGAAATGCTGTTTTTCCGGACTTAATGACATACAGTGATATCCCTTTATTCACACCAGTTTTATATAAAATAGGGACGGTCGATATTTCCAGTATCCATAGATTTAAAAATGAGTTTTTTGTATATATTTTGATACATCATTCAGAGAAGTTTTAACTGACGGGAAGTGTCGAGATATTATTCTTTGGAAAATGTGATGACTTATGATTAAGATTAACAACCGATTCTGGAAATATAGTTTAAACTTACATCACTGATTAAATAAAGAAGGTAAAACTCGAAAAATACTCTCCGAAAGTACGACGCTTATTAAAAATGCAGGTTTGTATAATTTTTCTCCTATGCAGAGTATGCAATCCTCTCTAGTGTTTCCGTTTCCGGTTGTGTTCTTGGTGTTGTTTTCACCACACAGCAAAATTCGCTTTAACCAGAAAGCCCTAAAATAGTTCGAAAATTCAAAGGTTACTTTATTTCTCAATTGTTCCTAGCACATGCTGGTTATTTTGAAACTTGTAAAGAGTTTTTCTGAAGATTGTACCGAAACGTTATCAGACCAACAAAATATATGTATATATGTTTTATCTGGATATTATATTACATAAAATGACAAACGAACAACAAAACAATATTTTACATTTTTAAATTGCTATACAAATGTTTGAATAAATCGTAGTAACGTTGCTAACCTTATACTTGTGTTGTTTAATGAACACTGTCTAGTTAACTGTCGGAGTTAGTTCTGGGATTAGAGGTCACCATTAGTTTCTGGTTCAGTAGAAAAGAATCACTCGGTCATCATAATGAACATTTTCTAAATTGGAGGAAGGGGAAGTAGATTACTCATGTTTTAATATTGAACAAGATCAACAAGAAAGCGATGATGGTCGCTTTAATTAGATTCTTATTCCTGAATTGCAATCCTGATTAACAGATTTAGAAAAGTCAACCTGCAGGTATTTGACTCTAGAGTTTACAACAATATAGTGGGAATAGATAAAGACCACAAACATCGCTTTATTGCTCCAGAGTACACAAATACTATATACAAGTAAGCCGTACAGAGAAAGGAAAAGAAATAAAAATTTTACCAATGGTGTTAGATAAACAAGTGAAAACTTCTATATTTACAGGGTTTATTGTCAGCACAAATTTGAAAACATGCACATAAATCACATACATTTAACTGAATTTTAGCATCAAGTACTATCAAAAAGAAAAAAAAATTCTAATATTGTTAATAATAATAATAATAATAATAATAATAATAATAATGTTAAACTTCGGAGATAATACTTTATTAGAATGGAACCTTGTTTCTCAATATAGGAATGATTTAAATATCGCATGATGTTAAATCAGTAATACCTAAATACTAATAAAAGAGTTGAATAATGTATGTCCTTTGTAAGCCTCAAATCTTCATCAATCGGGTCAAATCAGAAAGATGTGTTTTTAAGGGTATTTGCTAACCCTTAAATGGAAATTTAAATAATTCACTCTATCCTTGAAGAATCATGATAACGCTAAGTTTCGATACATAAAGAGTATTCCAAAACTCCAGACTGATTCGGAAGAACTCAAAACGATTTAAAAGTTATGTTATTCAAACTGGTCTTAAAAGACACTTGAATACTGCATATTACAAAACTAACCAGTAATGCGGAGTCAATAGTACTCTCTCTCTCTCTCTCTCTCTCTCTCTCTCTCTGTATATATATATATATATATATATATATATATATATATATATATATATATATACATACATACATACATACATACATACATATATACATACATACATACATACATACATACAACTGCGAAGATGGTATTTCAATAATTAACATCTGCTATGAGTCTCCAAAACAAAATATCTTTTAGAACCGTTACGGTTATAGTCAGCGAATCAAAAGTTGTTGTGTTTTTTTTTAATTGTGTTTGCCCGCTTTTAATGGTTACATAGTTATGAGTGCGACCATAGTAGTTAACATTTAAGTGTATATGTTTTAAATAAGTTCGGAATCTGGACGAGGAAGTACACCATTATAAAAAGTCAATGTATAATTAGCGCTTATGGGACTAGGCTGGTTGAAATAGAACAGATCATTCTCATTTACGTTCGTTTTGATCGTGATACAAGGATATTTGACTGTAAACTGCTGACTCAGCCTAAAATAATTATAGTACTCAGGGTCCATTTTCACAAGACATCTTAAATTTTCTTCTTCAAATTGAGATTTGTTAATATCTTGCTTGGTTGCCAACAGTGAAGCAGTCATCAATGATAAAGGAGAAGTTTTGATACAACATTTAGCAGTCATCAACGATAACAATGAAGATTTTACTACAACATTTAGAAAATCATCGACGATAACAATGAAGTTTTAATGCAACATTTAGCAGTCATCAACGATACCAATTTAGTTTTAATACAACATTTAGCGGTCATCAACGATAACAATTAAGTTATGACACAATATTTGGCAGTCATTAAGGATAAAAATGAAGTAATTTAAGGAATGCCTTAACTCTTTCACCAGAATATCAAGATTTTAAAGTGCACAATTTTAATAATAAAAATAATTTTAATTATTTCTCCTTTTACTACCGCTGAGAAAAATTCGAATATGATCTGAAGTATCATAAGCAAAATACCGTCTGTACTCGCTTATAAGTCGAGTCCAACTGCAAACAACATAGATCCTTATCAGCCGCCGCTGTGCCATAGGTGGCTGAGTAGTCTAAAGCGCTCGCAGTGACAGATCACTGCCATTTCACCTCTGTCCGCGTGGGTTCGAGTCATGGGCTCGGCCAATGTGGTTTTGTGAGAAAACTTGCTAGTAGCTTCCTGTGGGTCGGTGGTTCTTACCGGGGTTTTCCCGGGTTCTTCCTCCACCAGATCTACTGGCCGCCATGCATAGCCTATCATGTGCTGAAAAATGGCGTTAAACCCATAAAATCACAAACCACATCTCCCGGCACATTATGCAATGGCAAATCTGGATCTGTGCAGTTTGCAGTTTGACTCGAAGTATAAGAAAGTACAGACGGTAATGTAGAATTTCGAGAAACGTCTTGCGAAATTTAGCGAAACCGGGTCCAGGTATTAACAAGGGCCGACCATTGAACGTGAAAGAAAATCATCTCGATGGTTTTTCATATATATAGAAGTGGAACTCGGTATACTGAACCATTTTTTTGCCAAGGTTTACAAAGGCTTCATTGTTTGTTTTCCCTGCCATGTAAGTCAGGGGCCCCGGGTGGCCGAGTGGTCTAAGGCGCTCGCCTTTACCGATCACTGCAATCTCACCTCTGACCGCGTGGGTTCGAGTCACGGGCTCGGCCAATGTGATTATGTGAGAAAGCTTGCCAGTAGCTTCCCGTGGGTCGGTGTTCTTCCCGGGATTTTCCCGGGTTCTTCCTTCACCAGATATACTGGCCGCCTTATATAGCCTATCATGTGCTGAAAAATGGCGTTAAACCCATAAAAACAAACCAAACCAAACCATTCAAGTCAAAAGTTAGAGAGAATTACGGTTCCATTTTGGAGCTCTAAAATATCTTGATGGAAACCATGTATTATCTCTTTTGTTATGGTCGATACACATGCATATACAGCAATTGTGAAATACCTGTAATTTGAAGTAAATTCATAGTACATAACTAGTACACCACTGTCGCAGCTGTTCATTTAGTGCCAAAAAAGTAAAAGATATATATATTTTTTCCCAGGTAGGGTACTATCGTTTCCTATTAGTTTGTGAATAGAGAGCAGACAATCCTTTCTGATAGAAATTTGACTCCATACCCAACCTGTTACATACAGCGTTGTGTACTGTAATGAAACGTACAATTTTGCTCAACATTTTGCTTTGTCGAAAATTGTACCTACATTATTCATTGCCGCAATAACAACAACAAAAAATCAATCGCCATCATATAAAATTACACCCTTGGAAAACTTTACCCACTACTCTATCATTTTTCAAGGTACCCAGACCTAAATTTAAGTCAACTGATTTATGAACACATCTGCACGACAGAGTGATAAGAGCTTCTAAGCCTAACATCATGTTAATAAAAACATAGGAATTTTCGAAAAGAAAATATGTTGCACCCATTACAAGCACTGACGCGAAAAACAATATTTTCTTGAAATTCCTCTCCCAAAATAGTAAATTAAGAACTCAAAAGCCCATTTATAATAATGATGATGGAAAATGGCATAACCAGTAAAAACAAGCTAGGGTTGATGTATTACTTACAAGTATAAAATACACAGACTCTAAAGTACCCGTCGTTTTTCAACTTTGTAAGTGTGATTAAATCCTAATTTATCATCATCATTCAGTAAATTTAATCTCAAAATTACATTGATTCGTGGTAACGCTGTGACATACAACTGACGTGTGATACTATTTAGCATATTGTAAGTACAATTCCAATAAAATTAGCTTGAAACTTGAATCGAAGAGTACATGATTGTTCTAAATACAATCATAAATTAGTTGATAATATACATTCAATGTATGAATTAATCTTTAAAATTTTGACACAATTATGCAACATCCATCGGTGTTTTTGTGTTATGTAAATACTTTGAGGACTACACGGTACACTGGCTTAATGTCAAATGTATAGTCTCTATAAATACAGTACAAATAAATTATCTCGTCTTACTTGGTAAACCTACGTGTTTAAGTCCAAGGAATGTTAAATCAAAAAACTGCAGAAGAATATCGACATATTGTGTACATTTTAGTAATATAATCTGCGACATTGTGAGTTATTTGAGTTGTTCATGCAATAAGTGTAGATTTAAAAATCAGGTTCTCTGTAGTGAATTGTTGTTCATTCTTGTCGGATCTTATTTATCATTTCAGTGCCATGCGTAAACCCTGATGCTAGAGCTTCCAAACATTTTCGTCGTTTCCTTTTTAAAGTAAAACTGAAACTATATTAATGCACCTAATAGACTTTTACCTGAAGGCTTCCATACTGCTGCATTTTCATTTTGTCTCTCAAGTGTTTACTAAAATTAAGTCGGGTAATATATAATTGGTGATTCCCATCTGAAAGTCTCATATTCTGTTCTTAAGAGAGTTGCATCCAATCTTCTATCCTTATATTTAGTATGATTCAGCTACAATTTCATAATGGAACCTTTTCTTCAATCTAACTCTAATTTAAACTTTTTGAATCTTTTATATACAAGTTTCTTTGGTTCAATCAAATACAAATAATATATTTTTATACTCGTCTAAAACTACATGTAGCGCAATCCGTCTTTCGACTTTTCTCGGTCTGACGGCTTTTGCAAAACTGTTGATACAGCCACTACGTTAAATATAAATCTTAAATGTGAAAGCTGATCTTTTCTGCACAAATAAAATATGCATGCATATATTTTTATAATATTGCCAGGGTATTTTTTAAAGGACGGCTTTGGCTCATCAGAAAGCACATAAGATCTGAGGTGTTCGATTCGGCTTATTGAACTAAACATTTTGCATACTTTCTCCGGTTGATGAAATTTCAAGACAAAAAGCTATTAACAAAAAAAAGAAACGAAATAAAATTGTCTCTCCGTGGAGCAATCTATTCTAACAGTTACAATTACCAGTCTTTATCGGTCGATTAATTACCGTTTCTAAATCCCCCATTCTTGTAAATATGTTAAACTATCACGTAAATGGCTAAAAATGTTATGGCATTGATTTCAAAACCATCATTAGCAGGAAAGCATTTATACTTAAATAACACGATTTCCGTTGATGCACCAATGATCTACGAGTTTAGTTCAGACAGAGAAGAAATATACACAATCACTTTTGGTGCATATAAGTCTAAAATGTTTTAATTCTATGCTGTTGTCACCTTTCATGCTTCACAATGCATTATTCCAAAAATAATAATTTCCTTGAACAAAGCTCTTTGTGTTTAAATAAAGAAAAGATTCTATACAATTGCCTTTTCCAAGTCTTCAACTTCATAACGCCATAGAAAAACATAAGTTATAACACCTCCAAGTTATAACACCTCCAAAACAGTATTTTACTCATATAAGGAACGACAGTCGTTTTACATTTGTACACATTGATTTGATTGATATGCACAGAACAGACGTTGTTTTAATCTTGAACATGGGATTAAATAGTTTAACCTGAAACCAACTATTGTCTCAAAGATCATGTTTGTCAAAATATGTTACAAAACAAGACTTTGGAAACAGCAATTGAGTGAGGGTAGAGCACGTTAATCTTCAAAGGATAGATGGCTGGAGAAAATTAATAAGTACATAGTGAATTATTGTAATATGGCATTCATTTATGGATTAGGTTTAGACAAAAGAGAAACAATCAATCTTTAGTGTGTCTAGGTTACACAAAGAGTCGTCGTGCCTAGGTTACACAAAGTGTCATGTCTAGGTTGCACAAAGTATCGTCATATTCAATTAAAACGTCGCTGTCATTTGTAATGTTTATTGTCTCTTCAAGCTGTAACAGATGTCCTCTGATGATACACAGCCATTTATTATCATCAATTTACTTTTTGTATGAAGTCTATTCTCTGTCTGTGCCACTCTTTTCCTCCTAATTTCAATATGCAACTGAAAAGATAACAAAGTATTTATAAATTACACGCTTTATGACACTCTTAATGATAATAATGACGCCGATGGAGGTGATAATGGTTTAATATTGGGATTTATTAACTTGGTTAAACGTTTCATCTGATCTTTAAATAAAGCTTGGTTTGGAAATGAATCGGGTCATAAAACACGCGTTACGCCTTTAAAATAACTACAATACTAGGTTATCACAAAGTTCTTACAATGGAAAATACCCATAACGTTTTTATAATAAAAATAATAATTTTTCAAATGCTGAGAATTAATCAAACTTAAACTTAAGTGACATTCAAATGCTTCTATTCTTATTATACAACTAAATAAGTGTATTTTAGAAAACATGACTTACGAGGGGTATTTGAAAAGTTAAGAATAGTTTGCTATAACTTTTTTTCCATTCAACCTGTCAAGAAATGTAATGCCGATCGAAAGACACAATAACGTTCTATATAATTATCTGCAGTTGCACGTGCAGCACGCCGGACACCCGCAGATAAAAGCGCGTGCCGTAACATAGGAAAATGATAGTGACGTAAAAATGTCGTAAAAGGAGAATAATTCTACTACTGTGCAAAATTCATACTGTAAAATCTGGGCGCTCTTAGAGTACTCTACGACTGATATCAAGAACGACTTGGGTTAATTTTTTGAGGACAATTTTGCTGTGGTTTCATCGTTTTAAAGATGGCGGGACGGATGCAGAAATATCGTTAAGGGGGATCGTAAACAAGTAGGCGAGGGGTCTGATTGAAGCCGAGAGGGCGAAGCCCCAGGAAGTTCCGCATTTTAAGCGTTTCCAGGGCATAACTTGAACCATCTAAGAGTAAAGAAAACTTACTCTAGGAAACGTTCTGGTTGTTTCACGCTCATTTTTAGAGGGCGGAGGAGTGGGTTGCGCGCGCAGGGTCTCCCTCCCCCCTCACCTCGTTCCAACCTGCGCCCTTACACCCTCTGAATCCGCATCTTGATAGTCGCGAATCTTTAAAAAAAAAACATGACGTACGTACTCGAAGACCGTTGTCTGTTATTGGTGAGTGAAAAGTGGCTGTTGTGAAGGGTGCAATTGATGAAGATGCTCAATACACAGTGGAAGATAATTATATGATCACGGGCATTTATTCCTCAGCTGTTTTTAATGAATTAAAGAATAATTTGAAGCTCAAAAAAGTTGGCACAAAATGGGTCCCGCATTTGTTGATGACTGAACTAAAACATAATCAATTTGAGAACGCCAAACAGCTACTCGCCAAATATGAAAAGAGTAACCAGAGACGTTTGAATGAAATTGTCACAGGCGATGAAACATGGATTTATTTTTTTGAACCCGACTCAAGAGAAAATAATAAAGATTGGATCCGAAAGAACGAGTAGAGACCACAAATTGCTCGACGTAGTAGGGCTGTCAATATATTTTTATACGCAATTTTTTTCGATGCAAAAGGCACGATCATCCAATTACATGTGCCTGACTCTGCTAGCGTAATTGGACATATGTATTGCTCCAAAGTGTTGCCAAAATTGTGAAACACTACCGAACCTATCGAGGTATCTACTCCATGACAATGCACCGGCGCATAAATTTGGCGTCGAGACAGACTTCTTGGAGAAGTACAAAATCCAAAATTTGCTACATCCTCCAAACAGCCCTGATTTAGCTCCAACTGATTTTTGGCTAAATCCCGTTATATTATCAAAGATTCGTTGAGGGGCAAACGATTTGAAAGGTTGGAAGTAAAGGTTTCTAGTGACGAACAACGTTTCAAAAAGTGAATACAAAATGGCATTTAATAATCGGATAATCAGACCGAGAAAGGTTGTACAGGTGCATGGGGAGTTTTTGAGGAGAATTTTATTGTGAAGCGCACCAATATTCCGAACTTTTCGTATATTGGTATATTGAACAAGCTGTCTTGAGAAGGCAAGAAGCAATTTTAACCATCAACTTTCAACTCCAGCGGACAGCAAACATTAGTTTCTAATGTCTGAAGTTCGTATTAAACGAAATCGTAAATAAGGCTGAGAATGGACAATGGAATAGTTCTATATACATACATACATACATACATACATACATACATACATACATACATACATACATACATACATACATACATACATACTTGCTATTAATATGAATAAGTCATGACCAGCTGTTAATATTTCTGAATAAACTGTTCGATGAACTACTGTTAATGATAAAATTAGCGTTTCGCGACCAACCAACTGAAATAACGCCAAATAAATGGCGGCCATCGTGTGTGTGTGTGTGTGAGAGAGAGAGAGAGAGAGAGAGAGAGAGAGAGAGAGAGAGAGAGAGAGAGAGAGAGAGAGAGAGAGAGTGACGGGGTGTCGTTGATGTTGTTCAGCTAACAAACTAAAAAAAATCAGCTTCTTGGACATGCATTGAGTTTTTAAAACAATTTGACAAAACTGACCTTCATTCGCGTATATCTAGTTTTCTCAGCAATTTTCCTCATGAATTGAAAGACAAAATAAACCGTTTTCAAGAAGTGCAATCATTCATTGTTTGCAGCCGCAATCTATATGAACGGCCAAGGCCAATCCAGTACTTTATTTCCACCTGCGCATGTTGTCCACTCCATTCATTTACTAATGTTACGACATCATGATCTATTGTATTAGTGTGTTTTTGATGTCTGTTACTTTTGTTGTATGTATGTATTTATAAAATATCGAGTAAAGACAAATCTATGTTGGAAAACTTGTGTACAACGCTTTTTGCTTATAATTATGATTTGTGAATAAAATATGCTTTAAATCACAAATCTCTTTATTTGCAAAGGTAAAAACAGTTTAATTTCGTAGATTCTGGCAGCGATAGTGACTGGAACATGGGGATTAGACAAAGTTCTCCACATTTCTAGTGTAAAATATTTTTAAGACACTCAGGTGTAGATAGCAAGCAAATTTCTCTTAAATGAAATTTCTCTAACAATATATATAAATATGAAAATTAGAAGCTTAGACGCACAAGTTGCAGAAACGATCCCTAAATCAATACTTGTCGTAAAAGCTTTTTGATTAATTTCGTCTAATAATGTCTACAGACAGAAGTTCAGAAAAGTCAGAAAGCGTACTGCTTTGATATATTAACGACAGATCGTTATGATGTGAGCGTGTCAGCGTTTCTAAATCAGACGCGAGGGTCATTGGTTAGGTTTCAAATTATATGTCCAAAGCCAGCGATATATTCTCTCTCATGATATGAAACTATTTGTCGAATGAATATTGTATAATTTAAAATCGATTCTTCATTTCATGAAAGACTTCTAATCTTCACTACAACTTCTTAACTTTAACGAAACGTATCAATTTATGAATGGAATTAAATTCAAGACATTGTTAAAGGCAGTATGGGCTCTTTTGCTGTCATAATATATCAATACGTTACAGATGATATGATAATTATATCCGATCAAAGCAAGGCTCGGAGATCGCAGTGTTAAAACTTCTCGCTATACACATATCAGAAATGTTCATTTGATTGTATGTGCCGTCATGTGCTGAAATAATGGGTCGCAAACATTTTCATCTTTTTTCCATCTTCCTCCGCCTGAAGGATAGCTGGTTCTTCGTTACAATGCAATATGATCCGCGGATATAAAGTTCTAAAAAGTAGATAAAAATATGGGATCAACTTGATGTTTGCTTTTAGTATTCATTCAAAAGACACTTTACCATTCAATGAATTTTATTTTTTTACAATGTTCTTTTTAAAAACGCGACAACAGTATAAGGATGGTGTGCAATATGATAGCTGCTTCTATCCTGAAAATACATACCCTGAAATATAATAGATAGTTCTTACATGAAATGTTTTAACCCCAAAAGAGAACACTCTGTTCTATTCGGGTATTTGTAGACGCGAAAGACACCATTTTAATTATCTCCTAAATATCCTGCAATCACTCTTGAGATGGTACAGACGGAACACTTCCCATAACACGTCATCGTTTTGCATGAAGTGAAATGGGACTAGATTATGCCGAACATCGATTCGAGAACATCCATCTACGGCCTGTTTATATTTATTAGAACCAAGATCGAGTACAAAGATTCCTCAAAGGATATGGGAATAGAATATAATACATACTGATCAAGCTTCCATGAAATGCTGGCATATAAACTTTTTGACAACTAATTTCACAGACAGAGTGGCAAGCTAGCATACTGTCCAATTGACCAGTTGGATGAAAGATGTACTTTTCTTGAAAGGTCCATATCTTCTGAACAAAATCAATTTTAAAAACTCTGTTCGGTTGCGCACTAAGAGTTCTAAATGTCATTGAGAAGGAAATGAACTTCACCTTATGTCTGAGAGCTTTAAAGTATGTTTTCCAGCAACAGATTTATTATGTAAATAAATTTCCAAACTTTTACTTTATTATACAATAAATATCATTTTTTAAATATTCACTTTGAAGCCGTTTGAAAATATCAGAGGAACTAAATACGGCACAAGAGGAGAAATCAAGGATAAACTAGAAATGTATTCATGGAACACGGATACCTCACCACATGAGAGCTGAACTAACCGTAAAACTGAAGCGGACCGAGGTAGTAACATACGTATGTACTTACGTAGGTACGTAGGGGCAGATGGACAAACATTGGAATAACTATATGCCCCTACCCCATCCTCAGAGGGGTTTAAAAATTACTGCACGTCCCAAATCGTTTATATTATATACATTTTCACTCTGTCGTTATAATGCTTTTGAAAAGTCTTGTTTGGCACACTGAAAATTTAAATAAATAAGAGCATCCTCACACATCGACTATGCGTCTACTGAATATTTCAGACTCATGACCTTACACTCCTTTGACTGAGAGGCGATTACTTTTATATCACTTATGGTCCTAACTCTGTAATAAGGATGGAATGCTTGTCACGGAATTGTGTGCACAAAATTACCGCTGAATTGTAACTCAATGAAAATCTATAGTATGGGTTTTGTTGCTGCGTGCAGTATTAGCAATGGTTTATGTTTTGGTCAGTCGAACGATTGCGATAGTTTTAGTCAGCTGGGCAACTGGCTTACTGCGGCACCTGCAACGTGCAGGCGGTAGGAGCTGACTTAGCTTGAGTTTTCCGTCCGTGGTTTCCGCCACATTCAAGTATATTGAGTGTTTTGTCAGGAATCTGTCTTCTTCACGACAGCGATCTTTCAGTTGTAGAGGCATGTACTAATTTTAGACGTTCTTCTTTTCTTTCTGTGATTTGTGTTTGATAAATAGAGCAGTTTGTTATATTAAACATTTCACACATTTTTACCCTAAATCTCCAGTAGGCCAGACAATCTCACATAACACAGTTCTATCAGATTTCATGTAGTCTGTTTCATGTTACAGTAGTATTTATTTATCTGAATTGACAAGTTAAGTTGAATTATGTATGTTATATGTAGTAAACGATGAGAACCATCCTATATGTTATAATTCTATGTGATTATTCTTGTTGCAGATAGATTTATTTATGAACTTGGTTATCATGTAATTCCATACAGTAGTTCTTAACTCAATAAGGCCGAGAGAAGCAATATTGCATCATGAGGTAGTACCCTTCTTCCAGGGCATGTGACGTCATCATAGTTCACGATAGACCCAAGCGTGTGGTATTAGAGAAATGAAGAAGGATGTAGCTTTACACTGATGTCAAGTAACATAGACATTTTACTCACTTTTAAAAATACATCGGAAAAAAATGCAATTTTGAGACCCGATTTTCTTTACAAAACAAAATCGGCAGTTGCAGGACCAGAGTTTCTGTCCGGATTTTAGATTTTCTCTTGCTAGATCTAAAGCAGACCTGACCAAACTTCACACCGACAGACGAACCTTTGTAAAATGTGTAACTTTGGGACGTGTGGTAAAAAGGGACGAGCGGGCAAAATTCATGGGTCCAATATACAAAAAATGAAGTCCAATTTTCACCTATCTGCTTATGTGAGGGCCTGATAACCAATCCAAAACAACCTCTCTTACATATCTCAGCAACTGTTGATAGGAAAATCCTTCTGAATCAGACGTGCTTGGATTCCATTGGAAATAACATGAAAACTTTCTCTTCTACCCCAATCTTTAGTGAAAATGAGAAAAAGCTCCCGGCCTTAAGAAGTTAGCGGAGAACAGTTTTAATGTTTAACCATTCTTTTTCTTGTGTACTCATACATGTTTAGTGGTGTTTGTACTAAACACGCTAGAATGTATGGCTCTTGTATTACACGGTTCAGTTGTGTTTGTTTTTAGCTGACTCCAGTTATAGTGGTTGGAACCAGTGGTCTTGGCCCGGCCCAGATTTAGCTTGGCAACGTGTGGAAAAACTTCTCAATATTTCATTTGGAATTCAGCATGCCATTGAACTAGCAGTATTTAGTGCATGTGTATATTAAATGAAGAGAACATTTATATAATCTAAAGTGAGAACTAGATCAGAATTTGATTGTTTAATTAGGTGGTGTCAGAATTGCATATATTAGTGTAGGACCAAATTCATTTACCATACACATATACATTGTAAATAAATATGGTATTTTATAGTAGGTCTTTGTCTCTATGCTAATGCAAAATCCATTCAATGTTCCATGTGACAAAGCTTCATTCTATGTAATTTTGACGGGAATGGGGGAAATAAATACAGCCGACCAAGACTGCTTCATTTCTATGCCACATTATTGCCGAATCCTAATTCCTTGGCCTCATTTGCTGCATAGACGCATCAATCCATCAAATAATTACATACAGACTAATAATCAGTTTAGTTCTCCTGGTATCTTTTGCATATATAGTCGCATGGAAAGCATAGAACGTTGAATGCTAAATCTGATTTGAAATCCATCGATACAAAGAAATGTTAGAATAAGATTGGAACCAGAGAATGATCGAATGAATGACACAATCTGGAAACAAAACTGAATATATATCGTTGCCTAAGAAAGAGAGCTATACATACTGGCAAAATCCGCAAGATATCGACGTACTCCTAATTTACTGAAAAGGTAATTTTATTCAACTTTGTTCAGTATTCAAGAATTCTGGTATGCCTTCATTAAACAAGACCAAACCGATTTTCGTTCAATCTACTTGACCAACAAGCTAGAATTAGGATTTACCATTTCCTTAAAACTCAAAATATGTTTATTGTTTACGGTTGGACAGCTATTTGCAACAAACTTAAGTTCAGTAATATGAAGGGCCTCTTACGTTGCTTTTAGGGGGTGGGGGTGTTTAGGAATTCGTTGCTCAAACCGTCGTAAGTGGTCAATTTATTTCCTAACTATTCGTTATTCATCTTCCCTATATAGACAATAAAAACTTAGAGGAAAGCTTATATTTATGAATCATTTTATGCGTACAGGGTGTGCCAAAATGTTCAGTTCGTTGACAAAGGGGGCATTTGATTAAAGCGAACTATTTGTCCAAAAGGATCCCTTTCCAAGTCGAGCTTCACGTATCGATAAAAGTCATTTTGGTGCCTAAATCATTACTTCATGACCAGTTCTGATGAAGTCAGTATAGTGCAGTAACTGTTCATTAAAAATAGCTATACTGTGTAAAATCAAATCAGTGTACTCGTCATAAAACAGAACCACTCAAACCGATGCTTAAATTGTACGAGACTTTTCATTTACATTATTTTAGAAAATACACAGTTTTAGTTTCCAATATTGACTCCCATCTCTTATATGCGAGGCACACAAACTAGCTTCACTGGTAAGATCTAATCGAATGTAAAAGAACTTTTTGATCCCCCAACCGCTCCGTAATTAAGCCAGAAATATTTCATCATTTCATATCAAGCATTATGTGCGCAAGTTCCTTTTGGAACAAAACGGTAGCCTGTATACAGACGACTGGTTAGACCCAATACATCCGCTATGTACATATGCATCAGTAGTCTTGTACCGTGCCTTTTTCACTACGTTACGAACGTAGTGAAGAAAGCAGGATACCAGACTACAAATTTATCATGAATTCCATACAATATGGCGGATGGAACGTCTTTTTCCATCTGCGAGAATGAGATATGTATAGTCAAACAAAACGGCATGAAGGACGTTACTATAGGAGTATAATAGCTGTAGTCTGCACAGCCTTAATTTGACATTCATCGTGTTTTACAAGATAACATCGATCTTAACTATCGTTATAAGGGAACTGACCGCTTTCTTTGACACTGCACGTTAAAGGCAATTAATATTATCGCTTTCATATGTGTGTCAGTTTTCAGCAATGACTAATCATCAATTTTCACTTCCCTTTTAAATCTAAATGTTATCTTTTGAGCCTTCTTCCAGTGTTGTTGTTGTTTTTTTACAAATGTTACTCAGTCTAAATGTGTAATTGTTTCAATCCAGTGACAAGTCAACAGGTAATTATTGTCACTAAAACACCACAATAAATACGATTATGATCGTCTAATAATAACTTCTCCGAAACATCATCTCATGTAAGCACAGCAGGGCGCTATGATTCCGAAATAATTGATCAACGACTAAGACACTTACCATATTAAGTGCCCCAAAGTATACCTAATTTCAGCAAATTTTGTAAAAAAAATCAATCAGAATATATCAGTTCGAAGGACTGCACAATTCTGCAGGCTTCTGAAATAAAATTCTTTTCAAATCACTGTATATATATATATATATATATATATATATATATATATATATATATATATATATATATATATATATATGCAGAGAGAGAGAGAGAGAGAGAGAGAGAGGCGCACTCACACACGTCTTTTTTAGGTTTACTGTTACTGTTTGAAATCATGATCTATCAGACAAAAACAGTAAAATATCAACTACTTTTAATTCACAGTATAACTTTTGATCCGAGATGTTGCTGTAACTTGGTATAATTTGACCTCTTCCAACTTCTTTATTTACCAATTTTAAAAAAGAGAGAAAAAAAAGATTTTTCTGGACAGAGGAGTGTTGCAAAACTGCGCTCATAAAAATACCAGTTTAGACACTGTGTGGTATAAATGCATTTTCAAAGAAAAAAAAAGCATTGCACTTGAAACTTAACAACAAATTTAGTTTGAAAAAAAAAGTTATTCTGGTGTTATGATGATCTGCATCTTGGTTTCCATTAATCAATGTCAGCTGTCCGGAAGTCATCTTAATGACCTTAATTGCTAAAATGGCGTATCACTTGTTTTCCTATCACACACACGTATATATATATATATATATATATATATATATATATATATATATATATATATATATATATATAAAGAGAGAGACAGAGACACAGAGAGTCAGAGAGACAGACGGACAGAGATTTAGGCACTTTTTCTACACTATTGAATGCATTCATTTAAAACAAATAAAAAACAATGGAACGACGTTTCAGACACTAAAAAGAGGCAAGGACGCAAATGGAACAGGAAAAGGCTCCATAATTATGTCAAACATTTCTTTGTCTTCGCTCGTGGCAATTTCTGTGTACATTGCCATGTAGCAACTGCAGTCTTTACAAATCACAAATAAAAATTTAATAACATATATCACTACGGACTTAAAAGCTGCAGCGTAAAAGTTGTTCAGGACTTTCATGATTGCGAATATGATTGGTGTAACAAGGGTATATAACTCTTTGCCATCCCACAAGTATTAAAATTATCAGCAGCCTAGATAATTTGAGTGTAAGGAACCAAGTTCAAATCTGAGACCTCTGTCATAAAATGGATCATTCTAAAATAAATACACAGCTCAATATTTCAGATCCCATTTTTTGGAAAGTACGGTAGGAACATCATTTCAAACCTATGATTTTATCACAGGCTTGTCATATTAATTTTACTGTTTCAATGAGAGACGTTGTATATCATTCCAACTTCGTGAAAATGAAATACCGTGACAAAATTTTGACATGAGTACGCACTCGAACTGAGATATTTTCTGAAGCCGGAACAAGGGCCTTAGTTGATACCTACTGGCTTGGTGATTTTTCTAATTCTGCTTCAATCATTCTGCTAATAATGGTCGGTCTTTATTATTATAAAATAATCGTTATGTGTAAAAAAAAATAGCATGTGTTACATCAAAGAAAAGTAAGCATGCCTAACACTCACATCATGTTAGAACGATAATGAAATGTAGATGCAATGTGTCCTGCCCAAAAATAACGACATTGATGCAACAAATTAATAGCTGGTCTTTATTATCAGGAATAATAATAAAATCATATTAACCTGTGGAACAGGGGACAATAAGACATAAATCTATGAATCATATTTCATCTCGTTATGAAAAACCTTTACGTTGGTTTAGGTTTTTCCACTGCTTTACAAAAGATTGCAGTCAAATGTTCTGTAATTTGTTCAATCATCCACACTTGTGCTCGCAAAGTCACTTCACTTGCGATGATCGTCAAGTCGGGCAATCATTATATCCACGAAAAGTATTCATTTTCCTGTACATATAACTAATTAACCTGGCGACCAATTATATTGCCAGGGACAATGGGAATTTTGCCTTTTTCCACAAAACTCTCACTGGTGAGTAAACCGACCTATTACGGTTATGGCAAAGTCTCCTTGGTTTATGATATCATTGTTTGCGGACACGATGTTCCATAATTAAACTTTGTTTCTTAATCATACAATTTCTAATTAGTTTTGTTCTCTGTTTCCAAAAAGAAGGGTTGTCAATATAATTCGGGACAGAGGCATGTGTATAGCATATTATATTCTAGTTCATGACGATTGCAAGTGGAAAGTCCCCAATCACATGTGGCTAGTTTAAATGAACAAATTCTAAACCCCAACAGTACTTGCTCATTCAATCATGCTCCACGACTGACAGTATATTTTACTGACGTTTACTCACTTTACATACTGACAAATACCAGATACCACATGCACCATACATGAATACTACACATGTGTGGCTCAACATAAAACGTATATGCACTTCCGAAAAAGCTTTGCCAACAGCAGATAAATATAGACTGAAAACATTTATAAGGGATGCATCACCATTTAAATATTTTATTGACTAAGCCAAATCATAGACGGGTAAGTTCAATATAGTAAGTATAGTAAGTTATCATGGGTGATATTGTTATTAACTCATTATGTCTTATCGCCATTTTTATCTTGTTTTTCTTTTCACCACTTTGTTAATAATAAAATAGATGTAGTTAAAATTGTTTTATTTTGCATCAAGTTCTTGCAGCAAGTGGGTGAGTATAAGTCTGGTATAGTTGGAGAAGAAAAAAAATACAACAAAAGTCAACGTAATTTAATAGATAGAAGCCACTTGTAATACAACACCAATTTTGCATGAAAGGAATATTTGTTGCTACTGTATCTCTTGATACAAAAATTTTATATTTGAGGTAATCTGATGCATTTAAAGGCACCTTTCAAATACTGTTTTATCAATAGTCAGATAATGACCAATCACAAGATAATTAAGATCTGTATACCCACCTTTAATTCCTTTGTTACACTGTTTGCTTGACTCTCATGGTGATGTCCTATCATGATAGTTTTCCGATAATGTCAAGGTCAGTGAGTTTAACAACTTTAGAAAGTAAAGGAACATGTTTTTTGTTGCAATAATAATAATAATAATAATAATAATAATAATAAGTAGTAGTAGTAGTAGAAGTGTATCTATTCCTGCTGACCTGATTTTTTATCTTCAAGATATAGGTCATCCATATTATTTGTTTGTTTGTTGTTTTTTGTTTTTTTTTTATAATTACAGATTTCTTGGAGGACAAAAGCCAACGTGTAGTATTTGTTCGTTTGTTCTACTGATCAGTCCTTACAAACTGCATAGACCCAGCTCTGCCGGCGAATTATGCGACGGCAGATCGTGGTCTATGCAGTTTGCAGTTGGTATTGCTTATACGCGAGTATATACAGTATTTTGGCAATTATATATGATTTGTCCATTTACATCATATTTGAAGTCTGTATTTTTGTCTTAATTGGGGAAGGAGCGGGCAATAACCAAGGTGGTAAGCTGAGAATAAAGCTTATTGCAGTCTTGGCAAGATTAAGTTTTGCTGTTTCTAGATGAGGACGAATTCGTATGCAAATATGTGGAATAAAAATTGGTTTTGGGACGTAGTCGGGCACGTAGGCGTAAAGACGACAAAAAATATGCGGAATTTGATGGATTAGAGGATAG
The DNA here is from genome assembly GCA_029931535.1 of Margaritifera margaritifera. NCBI lineage: Eukaryota > Metazoa > Mollusca > Bivalvia > Unionida > Margaritiferidae > Margaritifera > Margaritifera margaritifera. Next base: position 4,052,680 of record JAQPZY010001622.1, read on the forward strand.
TTAGGTAAGATACTGAAGAGTCAGCTTAGTTCGTCTGAGATAAAGTGATGGTTTATTTGCCTCAGTTTGGAGCTTTGCTGAGGGGAAAGATCTAAATGCTCCCAGACAAAGATTTAGTTTATGGTTATGTATCGGATCAAGCATCTGAAAGTAAGATTTGCGAGCTGACCTGTAAACAATAGAGCAACAGTCAAATTTTGATCTTCCATCCCCCCCCCCCCCCCGCACACACACACCAATTTGTGTTTGCCACCACTCGTATTATATCCAGGGCTTTTTAACATATGTCTGTGAGGTATGAAATATGCAGAAGAAACATTAGATTACGATAAAAAAATAAGTCCTAAACATTTGGTCATCATGGATTTATGTAAACGCAGAATTGCATACAAACAATTTTAGATTTAAAAAACTTGAACCAGTTTTCTTCTGAACATATATGAACTCTGCTGAGGCATATCTGTTGTTGGAACTCAACAGTATTCATATTTTCTTATCTATATCAGATGAAAAGGTTATCCACCTATAATGAGCAGTGTGTTCCTGGATGAAGTCATTTGACTATGCTGTTAATTTTCATGTTGCAAAAAGTCACTGATAATCTGCTGCCCTGAAGTAAACTAGTATACTGAGGATAGCTACCGGAATGGGTGGAACCTACCTTAGTAATTCCTATATTTCAAAAGTAGGTAGGTAGGTGACACCTTAGACCTGGGTCGAAAAGGTCATTCATTATACCGTACCTATATGTAATGTCATAAACTTTCTTCAAGTCAAAAAGATGGCTATTACATGTTCTTTCTTTATGAAAGTTTCTCTGATAAATGTTTCAAGTTTGATTAGATTGACAATTGTACTCTGGCGTCTGAATCTACATGGAAAGTCTAAAAAGTAGTTTATTGGGTTGAGGCACCAGAGGGGTTTGCCATTTATTATTTGTTTCATGGTTTGGCAAATACAGCGTGTTAGAGCTATGAGACGATAGTTGGAAGGTTTGGAGTGGTATTAATGGCAATAATGGCGAGAAGTCGCTGGTTTCCCAAATGTGATTGAAAATTTTAATAGTGTATTGAGAACTGTATCACGTAAGTGTTTCAGACGTTTATAGTGAATACCATCTGGTCCTGTTAGAAGTATCACAGGCTCGGTCAGGAGAGTGTTTTTATTCTCTGACCTGGAAAGGATTTATTGTAATCTTCAACGTCAACATATAAACATATTGAAAGTTTAAAGGAACATTTTCTTTATTTTGTGTTTTATTTTTGTTGTTTTTTTTTTGTTTTTTTTGTTTTTTTGATGTTTGTTTGTTTGTTTGTTTTTTTTTTTTTTTTTTTTTTTTTTTTTTTTTTTTTTTTTTGCTGACTTTTCCATAAACAAAACGATAGAATAACGGTTCGGCTTGATAGAGAAGTAGCAACATCCTATTGAATATGTACACAGACATTAAATGACGCAAGGCGTCTGTAATTCAAGTTCTTCACAGATGCTACTGACAATATCAAAAGGAAAGAAAATTCGGCTTCTTACCTTGGTGGGAGCAAGATAAGAAAATCGGATGTAGTTAATTATAATGGTCTAGACCAATTCTAAAATGCAACAAACCTAAGATACAAGACGGAAATGAATTACAACAGTACACATTGCCATGACTGAACTACCACGTGCCGAAAATTCTACTACTGCGTTTATATTTTCTTTTCCTTTTCATTCCTCTTCCAATAATTATTAAAAACAATGTCTGAGTCGCCAAAACGTTGCTAATGTACAAATATCTCCCCAAGAACGCTGTTATATATTGTGGCAATAGGTATTTCCGCGTGGAAAAAAAATCCATACAAAAATTAATTTCAAAGGATATATATATATATATATATATATATATATATATATATATATATATATATATATATGTTGATAGATAGATAGCTAGCTAGATAGATAGATAGATAGATAATTAGATTGATAGATACAGTTTCGCTAAAACAGATATTTTACATATAAGAGAGTTTGGGTCAAACATTCATTAAAAAAGACGCGTTCATGTGCATTCATGCATTTATCTTTATTTAAAGATGCCTTTCATCAGTATGTAATCGATAAAAATATACTTATCAGGAATATAAACGTTAGCTTTACCTTATTTTTTCTTTACTATATATTATATTCATGTTTTTATTTGTTATTGCATCAAAAATTCTGTATATGCCCCCCCCCCTCCAAAAATTACCGACCATTTAGGTTACTTGTCTTGTTTTGTTTATTCTGTTTTAAATTTAAAGTAAATCTTTCTTTCTAAGAGAGGAATGGAGTGAGTCAGAAAGAGAAGGTTTTTGTTCATTTTGTTTTTCTTTTTTCTATCAAACTATTTGTTTAGTTACAACAGACGTCAGTCATGTTAATTATTCATTAAAGCTAGAATTAGAAGGTTTCATGTGTAAGCTATATAAGTTCTAAAAAGGTCCCAAGATCAGGAAACCATTATTTGGGGCATTTTACAACAGTCATATCTCCATTGCTGTTGTTGTATTGTCTGGTTCTTTACAATTCAGCAACATAACTGAACATACGTATTTTAAATCTATTTCTGTGTCTTGCTTTTCCACTAAACTGTATAATAAGTATCTATATTTGGCTATGTTGTTTGTTAATTTGTAACTACTATGGGAGCTAATCTCCGTTGAAAGTAATCGAAGAGCACCAGCATATACACATCCTTGATCAGGAATATGAAACCCTTGATAATACGTGATTAATCCCAGTGATACGTACCAAATATGCGGGACATCAGCTTGCATTTCGAGTCGAAATACGAGTCCTGGTTGATGGCTGTCAGCTGCATTAAACACAAATCAATTATCATGCTCGAATCCCCCACACACTTCAAAGTTTCTATTCTTATTCTGAACATTCTTGTCTATTGTCCATTTCAATGGTCCATTGCACGTGGCTTACAAATTTAAATCGAGTTAGTATTCTATGTGATTTTCAAAAATGTACCTGAAAATATATCAGAAATGTCCCAATATGTGTGACCCTTATTTTGGGGGAAAACAATTAATGCTACAGTTCAATATATCAACACCCGATGTAACAATTGAGCCATCAGCCGAGGATGGCAGCTGTCAGTCATCATTGTATGAGTTTCCTACGGACATGAAAATCATTCAATTGCCAACTATGTGTGATTCGTTGTATAATCGGATGACCAGAGAAAAGCTTGCATAACCCAGTCGGGCAAATACAAACAATTTACTATAAAATATACACAAATTATACTCTGTTTAATTTGGACATTTTTCCTCCAATGTTCGTGAAAATTGAACAATAAAATAATATGAATTTGGTTTCAATCGCTGGTAAATTTTTCTAAAGAAAAAATGCTGGTTTTAAAGAAATAGCTATGCAAATGAGTGTGATATGCATTGCAAATGTGAGTTCCAAGTACACACACAAACACACACACACACACACGTGCGCGTGTGTGTGTGTGTGTTCTGACTTATAGGACACCTATAGTAAAAACAAGTACAGGAAGTTTTACATATTAAATCATCATCAGTTTTCGTACGGCGATACAATAAATATATGCAATCGTGCAACAGTTAACAAAGATTTGCAAATAAAAGCCTGGAAAAATCTACAAATAAACAGTTAGTAGCATACTTGTTTTTCAACTTTACTTTTGACTTAAAATAGTAAATAATTGTATTTGGTAATAGCTTCTTATATTCTTCTTAAATTGGCTGAATAGTAGTTAGATGGTATAGTTAAATAGCAGTTACATTATATAGTTAAATAGTATTTATAATTTAACAAAATCGTATTTACATTCATTGATATGTAATATAAGCATCAAGCAGATATATCTCTACATCAAACATCTTAATTTATATAGATACAGTTTATCAAAGACTGATCTTTTGATAAAATTTAATAGGAATATTATGTGAGAAAGATTTAAATTAAATGTTGTGAGGATTTTATCGCTACAAAGATGATATAGCAGTAAAAAATTCATCTTAGACTCAGGTTTTAAATAATACTTGAAAAAATAGGAAATGGTTCTAGACAGCACGTTTGATTTGTGTTGATATGCCATGTAAGATAATCAAGCAATGCCATATCTGAAATATCCAATTTACCATTCAATCGATACATCGAATTATGAGAAGTTATATTGGTGTTTCCATTAACTGTAGTGATAAGAATTAAGTATGATGACAAAAAGACACATACATACATACCATACATACATACATACATACATACATACATACATACATACATACATACATACCATACATACATACATACATACATACATACATACATACATACATACATACATACATACATACATACATACATACATACATACATACATACATACATACATATTCGACTTACTTATATGCATGTATGTTCAAGAGGAATTTTCGCTACAAAGATGATATACCAGTAAAAGAAGTTTATCTAAGACTCAGATTTTAAATAATACTTGAAAAATAGGAAATAGCTCTCGACAGTGCAGCACAGAAACAATATATGGAATTAATAAGGTACATGAACACACAGAGAGGCTACATGGGCTCCATGTATACGTAGCCCATTTTTTAATTTTAGTTTTTTCATCGTTTTTAATTTTATCTGGGATTCAATCCACATTTCAAACTTCAGCATGTGTTTGTCTGTCTTTTTATAGTTGATCTGTTCACGAAACATCTGCATCAATAATATCAAAATGACGGAATTTTGTTTGCAATGTCACTTTCTCAGAAATTAACAATATTTTAGGAATTCGATATGTGTACATTTCAAAGTGGGAACGCTGGTATCAGAGAGCCAAATTTCAGATTTTTAGGTGATGAGTTATAAAAAGCTGCTTGTTGATGAAAATAAACGTTTTTTTTTTAATTTATTTTTCTTATATTTTTACTTTTGTATTTTTTTTTTTTTTTTTTAAATTTATTTAATTTTTTTTGTTTTTGGGGGGGGGGGCTGCCTCCATCTTATTTATTCTCCTGAAAGTACAACTATCAAATTCAGGGCAAGCAAGATTAACAACACTAACAACCAATACAAAATGTACGAATAAACATTTATGGAAACTTAATTTACTACTAGCATTTGTTCTGGAATGTGAAAAAGCTAAGAAAACCTTGAAGAAGAATGTTTATATATTCTAGACAGTCGGATTCACAGCAAGAGATTAATGGCAATTCCACAAGTCTTATGATCACCAAGTTTAAAATGCCTGTAAAAATTCAGATAAAATATTATGTATACATTTAAATGTGTATAAAGTTTACTAATGGCTAGTATCAGATTAAGGTGCATATTACCTAGTCTGGTTTCCAATCGTGAACTACTTTTCTCCATTACTCAGAGACGAATATACATATACCAGAGACTTTATCTCGTTGGCATATAACTTCTCGAAGCTACTTTCAAATCATTGTATCTGTCTTTGTTTTGCCATCGCCTATTACAAGTATGCCGCTAGTCTATCACCAACGTCACTCTCTGGGTATTACCTGTATCTGTAAACGAGCCGACGTCCTTTCTTAGAATAGCGGGACTTTCTGTTCGATAGCATATGGTTATCTGTCCTGTTACCACATTGGAAACATGTGCCGCCCTGCCTCTTTTGCAACTATGGCAATGTAAACAGAAATCTATACAGCGAATAATTGCTATCGAGTTACAAATGTAACAATATTCCCAGGCGATTACACGCTAAATGGAACTTAAAGATCTTCACTACATATGTTGTACTCAATATGGGTGAGGACTATATTGTATATAAATAATGAAAACAAAGCAGCCAACAATTACCTAATACTATCAAAAATATTATATATGTGTCAAAAATACTTATGATCCCCTCCCATATATATATATATATATATATATATATATATATATATATATATATATATATATATAAAGAGAGAGAGAGAGAGAGAGAGAGAGAGAGAGAGAGAGAGAGAGAGAGGTCATAAGTATCTTCAAACTTTCGAAGACAAACTTTAAAATATGTGCATTTGACATTGTTTCAAAATAAACGAGATCTAACTTACATTACTTGTTCGATTACGTATTGCCAGATTACCTCAATGGTATAGATTTCTGTAAAAAGCAATAGAATACAAAACCTGTTTTTGCCCTTTAACCCGAAATACTTCTAAGTGTAATTTAAAGATAAATTGATATTTAATTGGAACACTATAGTATTATGACAAAAACTGTTACCTTTAAACTGAAAACAACATTCGTATGAAACTTCCCGGTACATAAAAACATAATAGGATTTTTATTACGTTTTATGATATATATAGTGTTAAGACTCTAGGTCTTAAAATAATATAACAGAAAGAAAGTGAAACCAACAATGTATGTCAAATCAACAAACAATTTATTTTTCAGTAATTAAAATGAAACTTCAAAAGACACTTTCAACTTGTGAATTAAATTCCAAATAATCTTAAATGTCCTAAACACAAGTCAGAAATTATAAACTATTCGGAATAAATGAATATTCCGAATGAAGGATGTTCGAATGAATGACTGTTCTGAATGAATGAATGTTCCGAATGAATGAGTAGTCTTTAATGTCCTGGTATGCCACAACGATACAATCCAGAATATCTTTGAGAATGTCCACAAATATCCAAAAGTCATATATATAAATCCAAAGGTTAATGAGCACTTTATGGTAATTCCAATGAATGTTCAAATAAATAATTCCTTTCGAATTATGTGTTCAGCACAACTATAAACTCTGATCATTAACAGATTCCCAAGGACTGATTTTAAAATAGGAATGAATAAATGCGTATCAAGTCCCTATTATATACACATTCTAATAACCCACAATCCAACAGAACGTGCGTCGTTCTTGTGGAAAAACACAAAACTAGTTATGAATAATTGTCAACAAGACTGACCTTGAACTCAGTATCAGTCAACAATATGTTTACCAATTGACCAGAACTTTAAAGAAGTGCAACTTACTATCATGGACAAGGTTAAACACACATAATAGGTTAATTATACATTACAATGTAATAAAATGCATCTTCAAAAGGCTTTGTGACAACATGAAAAAGAGAACTGAACATTGAAAAAAGTAGATTATATATATATATATATATATATATATATATATATATATATATATATATATATATATATATTGCACAAGACGATTTTGTAACGGTATTTGATATAGTTTATCTGTTTTCAAATGAGATATGTGGCATTGAATTGTACAACCTTGATGTAGTATTATTCTTAATATTATTTCTCATGGAATGGTAAAATCCGTGACTAAGCGATTATAAAACTTGTCTTTGACCGAAATGTTGAATTGTGAAAAAAATATGACAAATTTTAAATATCAAGACATCATCGATCTCCGTCTCTTCATTAAATACCTAAGAGAAAATACTCTTGCGTGAATGTTGAAAACGAAATTTCGACACAACAAAACAGTTTAGCATGATGCTTTTCCTTATGATTAATGTAGTTAATTAAATAATTTTCCAATCATCTTCTTTTATACAGCCTGTTCGAAACGCATCCGGACGTCCAAGATGTGTTTATGCCTTTCAAAGGCCTGACTCGGGAAGAACTTCGCCACAACTCTCAACTGAAGACCCACGCCCTCCGTGTCATGGGAACAGTAGAAAAGTGCCTCGCCAGAATTAACGAGCCGAAAAAAGTGATAGAAATGTTACACGAACTGGGTGCTCGCCATATCATGTACACGGCAAAAGTGGATTATATCGATGTAAGTAGAGTGTATTAATTACTCCAACTTTATAAGTGTAATTGACGAATTGTCAAGATCCAAGAATCTACCAATAGCTGTTAGTCAGTAGTTATTGCAAATTTCATTGGAATGCTGCTTCCTGTCTGGTGTAGAATGATAAATTGATGGTTAGACACCGGGGTTGTTTTCACTATATAACATCTATAAATTAACGTTGGTGTAACTTGGCTAAATTTAATCCAATTTTGTGAAATGTTCACTATTAACTGAAAGTCACTCTTTAATAAAGTGGTGAAATTTTCTAAATAAAAACTCCGATATGATAGACTTTGCTGCTAGGGCAGCCTTGATTGAACTGGCTCTTGGCTCTGGTATTTCAAGAATTCTACATATCTGCGTTCATGACAAAACTAGCTATCGTTTCTCTATGAATTCCAGTACATTGAAGAAACATTTGTAAGTCAACGGTGCTAACCAGGAAATACGATATGGACTTTTTATTGGGTTGAAATTATGAAGTAAAGAAATTGCAATTTCAATAAAATATTTCTATTTTATGTGGACATTTTTTAAGCTATGAGGAAAAAAAGAAAGTTCTTTCTCGAATTATATAGTCACTATTCACACACACACACACACACACACACACACACACACACACACACATTAAATATGGTACTCTTTAATATACATTTTTCCGTGGCATATTTTACATATTACAATTATAATTTATTTGAAACAATATTTATTTGCTGAGTCTTTCAGAACTTTGGACATGGCAAATATATTCAGGAGTCACTTGCGATTATATAAATCTCTCACCTGTGTATTAGCCGGGATTGGCCTTCTTTTGTGCAGCATATGCAAGAATATTTCTTAAAACATTTCTTTTTCTCTGTTTTGATTTATTAGTAGGGAAGAAAATTATAAAGGATATTAAAACAACTCTGGGCATTGCACTGAAATTCAAATTTTAAATATTATCAGCAAATACGATTTATATGAAATCAGCGAGCAACAAACTGGCTACATGTGTTATTAAACTATTTCTGCTTGCAAAAGGACTTACAACTGTTGCAACATCCTCTGCATAAACATGTTTGATCAATTTTATAGACTTATTAAAGTGAATCTCGCTTCGAAAAAATGTCCAAGGGGCAAAATTGTGAAAATTTCAAATTTTCCTAACAATTATTACCAAATTTCAAGAAATAAACTTAATGTATAAACAATTAGATGACTTTCCTTTAAGGGCTTCGATAGTTATTACTTGGATGACATAGAATCACTCAGGGATGGAATTAAGTTACACCACCTTTATACTTGGATACCAAAGGCGTTTACGTTCTGCAATGGCAGCCTTGAAATTTTCATGTGCGTCATTGAAAGCACCGCCTTTAATGATGTCAAAAGTTTTGTTGTGAGGAGGGCTTTTCAAATATCTGTTCAAACTGTACCTTATGTTCTCCAGGAGCTTGTGTTGTACACTTCGCCGCCATGTCTCCGTGTCTCGAAGTAGACAAATCTCATCCTCTCTGCTAAACGGGTCCTGTCGAAAGTTTTGTTTTCGGCAAGATATTCCCGTAAGGCATTAGCAGCATGATTATTTGATTTTATAATATCGTCAGAGTCAAATTTCCTCATTTTGTCCGCAATTTCAATCCGTGTAAGATCTCTGAAGCATCTGGATGCCATCGTAAACACTGAAACGGAGACAAGTCAATTTGACAAAATCTAATACGGCGGACATACGCTGAATATGAACGGACGCAGACAGTATACGGAGTGTCGTAACTACCGCCTCCGCGTCCCCTGCAATGGGGGGGGGGGGGCATTTTTTTAATCTTTGCAAGTGGGGGGGGGGGGTCAAAATTGTAAGTTACGCCACTGACTATACGGGATTTATACAGTCTCCACGTGACCTAGCTTATTCAATGGTATTCAAAGAAATTTATATGAGGTGGGATAATGCGATACCAACTGCAAACTGTATAGACCCAGATCTGCCGTCGCATAATGCGCAGGCAGATCTGGATCTATGCAGTTTGTAAGCACTAATCAGTAGAAAAAACAACATAGAATCTGAACAGCCGGCGCATTATGCGACGGCAGATCATGGTCTATGTTTGCATTTGGATCCGGGTTATACGGGAGTGTATACGGTATTTAGAAGCCTTTAGGGGTCTGCGTTGTCTGTTGCAAACAGCAATGGAGATCTGACATTGCAAGACTTATAAATCCAAAAAGTGCTAAGCTCAATTACGGTCTGTGTGTGTATGAATAGGATGGGGATTGACAAATGTGTTCTGTAACCAATGTCTAAAATAATGTGGACTCTTTCACAGGAAATAGCTATATCTGAACTGACTTCAATTTGCTGGGCGGATTAATTAGGATATTAGAGAACAGGTTTAAAACCTGTTTAACGTTACCTCGGTGTACAAGTGTTATTATCTGCAGAATGCGTTCAGATTAAAGTTTAGCTGAATGTCGGTCATATATGTTGTACCTTGCGATTTGATTACAAAATATAATGTTTCTTTATGAAGAAACATATTTCTCGAAGTAGTAGAGTTCACACATCTGGGCGAATATAAGGCATAATAGTCCAGATATTGCATGACAAAGAACAATTTGACATTTTTAACATAGTTAATTCTTATGAAATTGTTTGTACATGCATTAAAGAGTATTTCAAACATTTTGGACCAAAATATAATCAGTTATCCTAAAAAGATTTCTGGATATGTGGGTTCGGTGACCCTAAAGATTCTGTAAAATTACATCTCAATGGTGTTATTATGCAAAAGAAATTCAGCCAAAGTGACAAATAAAAGTCAGTTCCTTCATTCCTAGAAAAAGTCCGTGTCATAATTTAATTGTAAATGTACTCCAAATTCTATCGACGTCAATAATACTGTAATCAAATAAACAATCATGCTGGACAAAGTCATTAATTTGAATCAATCTACCGTATATACTCGCGTATTACTCTGGTCCAAATGCAAACAACATACTTTGATCTGCCGTCGCATAATGCGCCGGCAGATCAGGGTCTATGTTGTTTGTTCTACTGATTAGTCCTTACAAACTGCATAGACCCAGATCTGCAGGCGCATTATGCGACGGCAGATCTGGGTCTATGCAGTTTGCAGTTGGTTTAAAATTATGTGCGAGTATATACGGTACAATATAACACAGTAATGAGTGGATTGTAAAATTATTACAGCACATTGCCTGCAAATACAATTTTTTTGAACAAACATTCAAGTTTATGCAAGAAACAAAAGAAGTTTACCGGTACTTCGAGAACGTTTTAAGTACCAGAGAATCAAATTTTATACAAAGATAAATTCCTTATGAAAGACTAAATCTGGAAATGATAGTTTCGCTGTTATTATTATGTCATGTTGGAATCTTCATAGTTACCCCTTCCTCTTAATTTAATTGGACTTCATTTTTCACATATTCAACAACCTTGCAAATAAAATGGTTCAGCATAGTACCCAATAAGAGCAAAGATGACTATAAGAAGAATGCATGGCAGAACAAACATTTATGATGCTTTCTTTATTCCGGGGCGGGGGAGGGGGGGGGACAAGGTTGTTATAGTTGGGGGGGGGGCGATCACAGGCTTTATGAAAGTGCATAGCTAATACAATAAATAAGAGCCAGATAAGAAAGATAAAGCTAGATGTTATTAATAGTACATAAATTAATCGTGGCTAAGGAAACTGAAAGTGATATGTACTTATATTTTTCATTCTAAATGAGCAAGAGGAAAAGTGACCAAAAAATATAGTAGTTTTCAAGGTTGGAAACATGTATGTCACAATGCCAATTTTTCCTTTTTTACTTTACTTCGATCCTGCGTTCTACTAAATATGTAAGTTTTTTCAGGATAGAATAAAAATGTGTATCCATCCAATCAGACATTAAATTTTCTTATATGTTCTTCGGAGTGTAATATAATAAAATAATGTGAATTTAATTAAACTTTATGTAGAACACGCTTTTTGAAGTCTTTACGTGGACACATTTTGGAGAATATAAAGTAAAATGGTCCAGCTATTTATAAAATATTTACACTTTATTCGTTAGTTATTATTTGGAATTCAAGAGTGAGAATGACCCGTCCTCTTTTGTGGTCTTTGTGGCGTGGATGGTGGTGGTGGTTGTGGTTATCGTTATCTAGAGGATGATCGACCTCGGTGTTATTGCCCGGATCGAGTAAATAATAATATAAATTGTGAAACTTATAGATGGAATGAATAGAGATCTGAGCAGATATATAGAACAGACGAAAACGAGCCCCTGTATATGAAATATAACAATTTAATCAATTACATAAACAACTGTGATAATGCATTACATTAGGAAGATACACTTCTTTTTGAAATAAATCATTCACCGAATTTTAAACACAAATATACTTATATAAATAGCCGATCTGTTTAAATGATAGAATTAATTCATCATAGAATCGAGTGAACAATCGAAGTCATTGCCTTGTACAACTTCATAACCTGCTTATCTCCTGTTCACTGCAGTTTCACCGTGCTGTTCAATTTGTTCCTTCGCTTTTCTTCTCACTCTCACTATTTCGCCTCTGTCGGCCCTCAAACTTTGTGTGGGTAGGTGGATACGTAGGTATGTAGATACGTAGATACGTGGATACGTCAGTGGATTACGTCAGTGGATTACGTCAGTGAAGCTATTTCCCCTTTCAAAATAAACAGAGAAGCAACCTAAATCTTCTGTCAGATATCCTACTGGGAATAGATCATTACTCCACTCTCGTTATGTCAGATAGCATCCAATCGGAAGTCAAACAGATACCAAAGGCTGTCTGGTCAAGCCAAACACGGCAGGATATAAACAAACAAACCTAGTTTCAGAAGATTAATGTATTTCCTAACGGCTATTTCATCGCTGACTCACATTAACATCACACGGGACATAATAGTTCCGTTCTCGATTATACAAATGAATGAATGAAATTCATTACATGGCTTAACTACGTTAATTTCAGCGAATACACACATTAAAGTCTTTAGCGTCCATGAAATCTCACTTCATGGCTTAACAACGTTAATTTCAGTCGATACGCACTTAAGTTTTTATCATACATGAAATCATCTAAGATCGGTGAATTCACACGGATTCTCATACTCATATCAACTAAAGTAATGCATGAAATTCTTAAAATACATGACTCCTATAACACTCAAGACAACAAATTCAAACAATCTGTCAAACTTATATATAAGATCATTAAACGAATTCAGATAATGAACTCAAACACAGTTATACTCATATCAAGAAAATTGATCTACGAATTTATACAAATAAATTCATGCAAATATAAGTAAATAAATTCAAGCAAATAATTATATTGGTATCAACGAAATACATGCGATTGACGCAAATACCTTGTGCTTTCTAGCCTTGCTCGCTTCTACCGCCAGAATTGTGTCCGTCAACTTTCCAGACATCCGGTCCCTTAGATAATTGTTTTACGAGATAATTTCTTGCAAATTCAATCTCGGAGCCAAAAATATCTTCCTCTTACAGGAGTTTAGACTGACTAAATTTTGCGATGTGGCATATTAAAACTATGAAATTTCGTGTGGGAAACACGCCCCTTATTTAGCGTAGCCAATCAGGATTAAATATATCTACCGCCTTTTATAAATAGGCGCCAAAATTTGCGGTCATCCTGACCCTCTAGATTTCCAAATAACTGATTCTGGACAATCTCAACTCTGACATTTTCGATACAAAGATTGAGTCAACCTTTTCCCTTCCAGTTTCTCTGACTGTTAAATAAACGAATGTTTAATTAAAAATCGGTTCCTCTCACAACACAGACCGCAGCATAGCGATTCAATACGCACCCTGTCCTCATAAATCTAATTAATTGTTCTCTGTCCAAGTTAATGTTCTCTTTATAGATCGACAGAAATTTGCACCCTTACAGTCTTCATAGTTTTAATTTTCTTAATAGCTGTAACGGTCTTCATAGTTTTAATTATCATTTCCTAGAGTCTTTCTCTGTATCATAGATAAGTCAATATCAGCATAGATAAATAAACAAATCTAAATCGTTATGTCACCACAGAGCTCAGTTTGTTGCAATTTTGTTTACAGAAAATACTTTGCGCATGATTTAAGTGATTCTCGAAATATGACGACATTTTGAAATGGTTAAATTCCCAAACTGAAAGGAGGAAAGATCGTGTGTGTGTGTGTGTGTGTGTGTGTGTGTGTTGTTTATTTTATCATAACACACAATACTGAAAGCCGCTATGTAATTGTCCTAGATTTTGGGCTGATCGTAAACACAACGTAAATTTGTACACAAAAATCTATGGTTGAGGAGACAATTCGGCAAATCTTATTGTAAAAAAGTTAAATCCAATTTAGTTATTTAGTTATGGAACATTTTTAATTGTTTCATATAAACAGAGCTAACCAATAAAACTCTGGGATGGGGCATAAATACGCACGTGGGTAATATAACACAAAGAAAACATTTTACAAAAATGAATCGCTTCTTACTTACAATAAGTAAATTGAAAATCGAAAATCCATCATTAGAAAGAATAACATCTGTAACTCGATCACCTTCTATGAATCACTAATATTGTTCATTTTTAGAAGTAATGGAAATCAATTTGCAAACAAAATTATCAAAGACGATTTCAAATTTCAATTTCAAAGTATCATATGAGATCTTAATTCTTATGTCTTGGGTGACACTATATTTCGTCTATAGAATATGTAATGTTACGATCTTGACGTCTCTCGTGTGATGTATATTTTATTTATAATGCAAAATGCCGCCCTGGGCGCACACATAGTCTAATGTTCTCAAAGCGCTCCTGACATATTTGCGATGTCTTACAGCTTCTATGACTTTTAATAATGTAGAGAGAATGATGATTGCAATAAATTCTTAGAATCTCCAGGAGAAAATTGTGAATTATACATGAAAACAACTGCAGAAAACTTACTTTCTGTCATTATCAATAACGTAAATGTGTG